>JAJGRW010001308.1:962238-1052891 GCA_025461045.1 Carex parvula | reverse complement strand
TGCGAGCACTGCAGCTGTTCCTTGGGACCGTTGTGTCTCACGTATCTGGTTCATAACATCCATTTGCTCCTGCACATAGAGATTAGCAACAAAAAAAATATTTTAGTTTTTAGTTATATTAAATATTGGAAGATGTATGAATTGAAGCAATCTAAGACTCCCTAATGAAAATTCCATATTTTGTGACGTACAAAATTATAGATATTCTTTCAAAATATATCAACATTCTTGAAAAAGATGTTCTAACGATTTATGTGGGCCCCTATATAGTGCGTGTGGGTTTACATAGTTATTTTAATTAATTCATAACAGATTCAAAATGATTGAATAATAAGTTGGTCAAGTAGATAACCATACAACTTTTGAGGCCAGCCATAGAAGTGTCTCTTGGAGCAATATAAACTATATGACACCTAGACATTCCATGAATTATTACCTACTTGTTGCTATGATTAAAATATGGAAGAACAGAAAGAAATAATACAGATAAGTATACATGTAGTTATTATAATCATTAGCATGTGCCATCCTATAAACTATATAACTCAAAAGGTTAATGAAAGAACTACGTAATTGAGAAAAAAAAGTAACTTATTTCCCTAATCTTTTAACTGAACCTTAAAGTTTCATCTTTGATAACACAAAGTTAACTTTGTTAAAATGCATAAATTAGGAGAATAATGGTTTTCAACACTACAAAAAAAACATTAGACAGATTATTTTCCCAAAACTATTTTAACTACAGAGTGACTATCTGTTTAAAATATAATATATGATCATAACCAAACAAGACAAGAAACTGTCCCTTTGGTAATAGAGGAAAATAATTAATGTGGTAGATATTCAAACCAAACAAAGATGAGAGATATGAGAATAGATTGGTTTGCTTGGAAGGGTTGGAGTAGTAGTGAGTGGCATGAAGGGTGTTTATATAGAAAAATATACTGTTATGATTCAACACGATCTATGTAAACCAAAGCGTATACGTAATTTAGTGGGTTTTTTCCAGTCAAATATTATTTAATTCTTCATTGTCTATTTTGTCCTCTCTTAATTTCTCCAATTGTCTCCATCCCAGGGTTACTTAATTTCCAATCGCATACGTAATCGTGGTTCAATTTAATTTGTAGGAGTGGGTTGGTGAAATAGAGCAAATTATTTTCTTAGGTATCATTCTAGCTTTAGCAAATTAAACATGTTGTAATAATTATAGTGCGGTCGACAAAAAAGTATAATCATACCTTTTATTTAAAATAAATTTTTTAATAAAAAATGAAGAAAACTAGCCTATAGCTTTTATGATTTCAATGAATAGTGATAGGGCATATTCCGGAGGCTCTTTAAACTTGTCTTATCCGGGCCATGAAAGACCCGAAATTCAGACCTCACTAAGAGGCCAACTCGGAGTCATACGACAAGCCCAAGCTTTACTTAAGAGGGCCCAATAAACGACCTCAATGACTTAGCCCGATAATAGGCTTGAGCCACCAACGTGCGGAATAACCGCCGAATTGGCTGGCATAACTGCCCACGTCCCTCATAGCCGCCCGGGATGGCGGTTATGACCAGACTATATAAGGCAGGAAATCCCATTAGACAGGGATCCAATTTTTGCTAAGAGAGATATCATACAGGTTAGAGTCCGAATATCTCCAAACCTCCCTCAGTTCTCAACTCTATCCGCATTTCGGCCTGTTATTCCTTGGTAAGACAAATTCAGCCCAATCCCACCTCTCTTAAGGCCTCATCTTCCTGAAATAGGACGTATCAATCACTGTGGAGCCACGCTGATCAGAGTCAAAATAATGATGAATTACGTAGGGTTTTGACTTAAGTTTTGCTTATTTTCTCACACTTATGTTTAATTTATTAGAGAAAAAGGCTACTGTCACCCTTCTTTATGTTTTATTACAGAAAACAGGTTTTGGGACTATTGTATACCAAATGGAGCAAGAATCGGGTCAATCAGGTCAGCAACACTCATCGACTAAGTCTCTGTTACAGCCCGTATTACCTAATACGGACCAAGCCCAATACGGACCAGGAGATAGTAGTGATACGCATTAAAACCCTCAGCGACAAGGTCTCAATACGGACGGTATCACCTGATACGGACCATAACTGAAGGCGCCTCTTGGGGATTAACTGTCGACAGCTGTATCCAGATTAGTTCCTTAGCCCCTATGCAACCACCAGACATCCCTCCACTCCTATATAAGGACCCTGGGCAGAAGAAGAAGTTATCTTTCTAATTAGGGTTAGATTTGATTAAAGAGAGAAGAGATGAGTGATTGTAACCATGCCGTTTCGCGGTTAAGTTCCTTTCTTAGGGGCTAAGCAGTAAACCTTGTTACTCTTGATGTTTTGATATATATATTTTCTGTTGATTATGATTTCTTCTTGTTTTAATTGAAATGCTTTTGTGATTTATTATCACTTCATCTAACTTCGATGATCTAGTTTAATCTGTTAGGGTAGTGACAGTACTTTAATGGTAAGAGAAACTATTTGTACGAATTAGCCTTGTTTAGATCTATTAGGTTTATGTGAAGAAAACCTTAGCGGGGAAACCATAAACCAGAACAACAAAATGCGAACTAAGTTCCATCATTTGTATAAGGAAAATCGCAGTGATCTGTGGTATGGACAATAATTACGTTCATTGACCTTATCCGCTTGTTCTGGGCATTTGCATGCTGGCAAGTTGAGAACTTTTTGCATCATTAGGTCAAATGCTTTAGCAACCTTATCTCGCCCAAATGAATATGTTTTGTTCTTAAGTTATGCCAGTGTATTCTTTTCTTTTGGCATCACTGGAACGGGTTTCTTTGAATCTGAAATCGTGTTTGCCGAATCTGCATGGGTTCATCCCTTTGTGGATTGGAATTTCAGATAATCTTTTAGGAGTTGAGCCAGCATGCCTTCAAGTGGAAAAGACTCAGATACCTGGCGTTGGGAGCATTGATTCTGCTTTTCCTTCACCCTTCTTCGGTTTTGGTATCCATTTGCCTTTGAAGCAACGTAGGAAGCTCCATTTTGGGGCTTCACCACTCCTTTGGGGATGTTCCCTAAACCTTGTGCAAGGGGGATGGCATATGGCTCCACATTCGACACATGAGGTCATTTCCGTGACCTCTCCCGGTCTATCACATACACTGCATGCGACAAGCGACGATTGGTCATCTTCAGCTTCTATTACATGACATGAAGCTTTGGAGGTTCTTCGGTTATTGTTTGGTTGTTGTTGTCTATGTTTGGAATGCACATCCAGACCCTTTATTTGTTTCAACAGGTCTTGAAAGGAGTGAGTTTCGGTTTGGTTTGGGTTGGGTTGCTTTGGCATGGCATTAGCAAAGGAATTTCTCCCTCGACCTCTTCCACAGCCTCTGCCACAACCGCCTCTTAAAGCCATTTCTAAATTGGCGTGGGTAGCTTTCCTTTGTATCCTTCTTAAATCACAAGTCGGTGACTCGTTATCGCTGCCACTGTCGCTATTGTCAAAACATTGTAAAGGACGACATTTGGAGTCATCATATTCATTGTCAGATTCGTCATACCCGAGCCCTCGAGTATTTCTTAGCTTTTTATCCGGACCTATAATTGTAGGATTACAATAGGCCAGTATTTTATCAAATCGCTTTGTCATAGCGTATGTTGGGGACATGGGACTCATATTTGCAAGAATCTTGATTAGGCCTTCGGAACAATATGGTAGAAGAGGTACGCTTATTTTATCGGACATGGTTTCATCTTCCAGAGGCCATTCGTCATTGTTTAACACAAAAGATCAATTTTTACCATCAGAGGCTCTAGAGAATACAATAGGTCATGTCTAAGATTTCTTCCTCGGTAATTTCTTCTTTAGGCGGTACTATGAACACTACCATTTCTTGGATTTGGTTCACTTATCTTGGTGTGAGCTCCTTGTGATGGTTTTCAGGTATCCTCTCAATCATCAATGAGGATTGACCTGTTTCTTCCTCGTCTTCTGAGGGTATTATGTAAGATGGGAGTATTCTGGTTTCATCTGCCTCATCCCCTAGCGATGAGTCAGTATCGACCCCATACAACCTTGATTTCTCATCTTGTTGTTTCTTTGAACATTCTCCTTTTAGAACGGGTTTATCGAAGAAGTATTTGGCATCCTTCAACCCTATTTCGTGCACATCAAACGGCTTGACTTCCCCATTGATTTGTTTGACTTCGCCATCTTTTATATATTTTAGGCATTGATGCAAGGTTGATGGGACGGCGTTGTTATTATGTAGCCATGGCCAGCCTATCAATGCGTTATATGTGGTTTTCGCATTGATAATGTAAAATTTCATCCATTCTTGGATACCACCAATATCAAAAGGCAGGCTGACTGCCCCCATGGATTGCTCCGTTTTGTGATTGAATCCATGTATACTAGTGATCTTATTCTTCGTGTCGAACTTAGCGCTCAACTTGAGACGGTCCAATGTTCGCTTAGGCATTAGATTAATGGAGGGACCCGGATCTATCAACATGCGGGTTACCCTTTGGCCTTCACACTCACCAGTGAGAAAGAGTGGTCTATTGTGATCAGATGTGCCTGTGAGCAAATCATCATCATTGAAGGTGATGATTGGGTTTTTTCTGTCCACCAATGCTATTTCTTGCATCTTCTTTTCGGCGAAATGTGCTTGGAATTCTTCTAGGTGTTGAAGAGCGTAAATGAGCACTTCTCTTACCTCAGCGGACATCATTAAGATATCAAACACGCTTACCAAAGCTGGTATTTTCCTAAGCTGGGTGAGGTTGTTATAATTTTGCATCATATATTTCTTGGGTGCTGGCTCATCTTGTATAGCGGGTTCTTTTCCTTTTACTTTAGCTTTTGACCTTCCCACCTTGTCTTCTTGTGGTGGTTGGCGCTCAGGGATATTCGTACCCGAGCGAAGCACAGCTTGGCAATCAGGTTTCTTAGTTTTGACAAAGACAACTTCTTCGTCATCAGAGTCACTTGAAAAACTCCCTCCATAGACAACCACGTTACACATTTCATGGTCATCATCACCGGTTTCCTTACTTCGAGGGGTTTGGCTTGTTTCCCCTTCTTTGGTTTTGAGGCCCAATATTACGGCCAACACATCTTTTGTTAAGAAGTCTAAGAGCGTCAGCGGTAGTGGAGTACCTTGCTTGTGATCCTCTAAGGCTTGTATTTGCTTCTGGATTTCATAAGGTGTAGGTAACTCTACTGGTTTGGGTGATTTCAGAAGGTGTAGGTAACTCAATCGGGTTTCAAGCGGATTGGAACAAGAGCAAAGCTTAGAAATTACTTGATTAATCTAATTATATAATTATCAATCGGGTTTCAAGCGGATTCATATAGCAAATTATTCGGATCCAATCCATGAGATTATCCGAATTCATTTATCCGTATCCGGGTCTGAAGCAAATTCATACTGCTTACATTGGACATGGAGTAAATTTCAATCCGATGTGTATTGAAAAATCTAACTCTCAATAAAAATAAGTTATATTTTTCATGTCCTATATTTCTTTTGAAGATTTTATTTTATTTCTATTGAATAATCAAATAATTAACTCAGTGAATTTTAAAAAATAAAATAAAATAACAATTATACCAGACATTGTGAATTATGATAGCAGAAAAAATACTTACAACAAAGGTACGGTGATGAATCTTGGCCTCACAAGGGATGGAGAACAAGCAGCATAGCATTAGACCGACAGTTATTGGCCATAACGAGGAAAGCTTACTAAAACCCGACAACGAAACTCCAGCAATCGGAAGAAGAAGGGCAAGATGAAGAGCAACCATATGCGTTGGCTAGGGACCAAGCTAGAAGGGATAGCAAAAGAAAGATGCGTTGTAGTTTAGGTGAGTAGTGGGTGGGTAGTGGGTACATCAAACTGTTCAATGAAATCCTTGGCTTGGTACATCAAACTTTCTTTTTCTTTAGGTGAGTAGTGGGTGGGTCCCGCAAGGGCTCTATTTTCTTCATAAATTGAAAAGTAGACGATTCTAAAGAGTTGCCTAGCTCTGATGAAATAGCCTGCATAATTTGGAATTTTATAAAAGATGGCGAGCCTACCTGATGGCTAATACCTTACTACCTGCCATCAAGAATAGGGCGCCAAAGCTAATATAATAATTGATTGTGTTAGTATCATCACCCTTATTTACACAACTGCACACTAAAGGTTGACAAAAGGTTGATAAAAGGTTTGCTTTTTTTAAGGCTGACAAATTAAATTAGGTGAGTGCGAATTCACAAAAGGTTGCTTCATTAATTACACAACTTTACAATAATCATTATTATCCATATTTGCAAGGAAAAGGGTATATAAAAATCCAAGTCCAAATCATACATACAGCTGATCCATTATATTTATTACAATATATAAAGAAAATTCTTCAAGTAGGTACGTGTACATAAAATATAGTTTCTTTTTAGGGTAAGGTGGCAACTTGCCATCTTACCATTTTCATTAATAAGAAAAATATTTACATGGGTACATAAAATATAGTTATAAAATTAACAGCCAATGGCCAGTGAGTACAGGGACTTTGAAACCTTTCATATCAATGAAGCAAATAGGGACTTTGATTAGCACTTCTCTAATAGTCTCCTCGGAGGAAACAAACAACCATTCAAAAATTGTGGCTTGAATCCTATTTTTGTTCTTCAAAAAATAAAATAAAATCTTCCTATAAATACCATCAATGCATGTTCTCCAAATCTCACTAAACCACATAATTTATTACTACTTCTCTAATAGTCTCCTCGGAGGAAGCAAACAACCCAACAAAATATCGAGATGCGTGCAGAGAAAAAATAGGACGGCTAGATTCAGGATTTCAGTGTTCACGAATGAGGGATTTCAACAGATTTCAATTCAGTTCTATTCTTATATTAAGTATGTAGATGTCCAGGTCTCCCAATGGTTGTGATTAAAAGATAAAATTTCGGATTGAATATCAGCATTCTAATCAATTAGTCTACCATTTTTTATTCAATGTATTTTTTTATATTATTTTACATTTAGTAAGTCTAAATTTTTTCAGATATATATGTACGCTCCACACTTACTGGCTATATGATTTTCTGATTGGTCATGATTTCTTTCATTTTTTAAATGTCATTTAAATAATTTTTGGATTGGTTGATAATTGATTGACCATATTTTAATTTTTTTACATTTTTTATATTATTTAAGGAATGTGATTTGTCATTTACAAAAATAGATCACTATCTGCGAGGGTAAAAGTGGTTTTGCTGAAGGTATCCTCTCGGATATTCATATCGGTAATACAATATGATCAGAAGTAACATTTTCTATCGGTGTACCCTCGGAAATAGTTACTATTTACCCTCGCGGATAGTGGCCTATAAGATTGCGGCCTAAGCAAGAATAACTACTTTAACTACTAGCTAAGCTTCAAGAATAGATGATTAAAGAAGAATAAATATATTTTGGATATTACTCTGATTGTAATGACAAAAATAAGTACATAGATCTCCTTGATTCACCAACCACTGTGATTAAACAATGAAATTTCAGATTGAATATCAACCCTCCAATCAAATAGTTTGTATTAATTCTTTTTATTCTATTCATCTTTTTTATGTTTTAATACGTGTAGAAGTCTAAATTTATTTACACACGTACTCGCCACATGTTTGTTTAGTTTGCCTTTTTTTTATCCCAATTTCTTCGAGACAGAAAAGGAAGCACTCGAAACCCAAAACATTACCTTCTGTTGAAGAATAATCTCAGAATTTAAATTCATCATAAATTAGGAGTATATATGCAAAAGTGTAAATAGGGACAGCTGTACCAAATAGTAACTAGTATAGGTACCAATGGTAAAATTCTAACCGTTGGAGCAAATGTAATATAAAGGAAACATCTTCACTGTAAAAAGTAGAATGTTAAAAATAAGAAAAATTGATTCTCCTCAGTTTTTTGCATCTCTCAAAATAACATGGTATCAGAGCATCAAGTTCTGTAACTGAAAAAAATGCAACATCTCACGGTACCAGTAAACTGGTATTCACAACAAAATCCATAACCAAAAATCAGCAAAGAACAAATGGCTCAAGAGGGGCAACACGAGGCTACCAACACCTCCAAGCTCACAAATACTTTGCTCAATGGCAAGAACTATCTTACATGGGCAAAGGCTGCATCTAGAGTGCTCAGCGGTCGAGAGATACGAGAATACATCACAGGAGAAATTACCGAGCCAAAACCCGCAAATCCAAATTTGCTGACCGAAAACGAAAAAAAGGCAGCAAAGAAATGGAGAACACACAACGACAAAATCATAACATGGCTCACAAACTCCATGGAGCCATCAATCTCAGAACTTTTTCTACTTGCTGGCACGGCCTTTGAGTTGTGGCAAGCCGTGAAAGACATGTACGGGCAAGAAAATAATTATTCCCGTATCTACCAACTTAAGCAAGAAATCCAGCAAGAAAAACAAGGCAATAGAAAACATATAGAGTACCTTGGTGCTCTTCAAAAGAAAAAGGATGAGCTCCGATCATACCGGTCGCCAACCACTGACCTGGCAATAATCAAACAGCGGCAAGAAGAAGATGATATATTCGAGTACCTTGCTGGTCTAAATTCCAGCTATGAGGCAGTGCGGGCTCAAATCATGAACACCATTCCTCTTCCCTCCTACTCTCAAATCAAGAACATGATCCAACAAGAAGAAAGCAGAAGGGAAGCCATGGGTGGTCCACAGGTCGTAGCTGAAGAGGGACATGAGACCCACGGCTTTGCAGGGACCAAAAAATCCAATTTCCCCAAATCCAGCCAAAACCCTAGATCTCAAAATTACTCAAATCACAGCGAAATTGAAAGATGTACAGGGTGTAAAAAGGAGGGACATACATATGAGAAGTGTTGGTTTCTCCATCCCCATTTGAAACCAAAACACTGGAAAAAGGGGATCAACTCAGGCGGCAGAGGAGACCAGAACCAAAGAGGTACTGATCAAAGAAATTCGGAGCAAGGGGGGTTTTGCGCAGCACGTGAAGGGTGCGGGTCCTACGCGGAAACACACGGAAATGCAGCAGCGCATGAGGCGCTTGGTTCATACGCAGAAATGCAAAACGGGCCAAAACCAAAATTCTCTGAGTTTGGCCCAATAAGAGAAACAGGTGCTAGAAACGCTGGAAATGTTGTTTTCTTCACTGGCGGGTCAAGCTCACGCCGAAACGGGTCAAGTAAGGTAGATTTCACAGTAGATCAAATGCAGACAGTAATTCAGCAGATGTCCATGCTGCTAAATCAACAAAATCAGTCTAAATTTTCTGGTATTTCTTCACACTCAAAAATTTAAATTTGTTAGATAAAATTATTATTGATAGTGCTACTACGGATCATATGTTTGGTAATCGAGCACTTCTAAAAAATTTAGACATGACCAACAATGACCAATTTGTCTTGGTTGCTAACGGTATGAAGGCTAAAATAAATGGTATAGGTGAAACTATATTTTGTAACAAGAAAATATTCAATGTGCTATATTTAGATACTTTTCCTATAAACTTACTTTTGGTTAAAAAATTAATACAAGAATTAAATTGTGATATAATTTTTTCTTCCAAAAATATTGTATTTCAGGACCGGAAAACCGGAACGAATATTGGTGAAGGATTTCTTGAAAATGGACACTATTTTTTGAACTCAAAAAATTACTTTTGTGCTTCCGCTAAATCCATTGATATTGACCTTTGGCATAGAAGATTTGGACATCCTTCCGACAAGATTCTAAATTATAGTTTGGATTGTAAAAATTTAAATTGTACTAATTGTGAAGTTTGTAAATTGGCAAAACAAACTAAACTTCCTTTTGCTCATTCCTATAGCAAGAGTGAGGCTAAGTTTGATTTAATTCACTCGGATGTATGGGGACTGGCCCCAATTGAATCATATAATGGATTTAAATATTTCGTTATTTTTATTGATGACTTCTCAAGAACCACTTGGTTGTATTTACTCAAATCAAAAGATGAAGTTTTTTGTAGCTTCAAAGAATTTTTTTGTCTTATAGAAAACCAATTTAATGCAAAATTAAAAATATTTAGATCGGATAACGGAATGGAATTTGTAAACAAGAATTTTGCAACTTTTTTTAAAGAAAAAGGAATTATACAGCAAACCACTTGCATCAATACATCCGAACAAAATGGAGTATTGGAAAGAAAAAATAGACATTTGTTAGAAATGACAAGAACATTGATGTTTCAAAATAATGTTCCAAATATATTGGTCGGATGCCATACTATGCGCTACACATTTAATTAATAGATTACCAAGTTCAAAATTAGAAAATAAAATCCCACTAGAAATTCTTTATCAACGAAAAATAACCTTTGATCATTTAAAAATATTCGGATGTACAAGCTTTGTATATATTAAAAGAAAAGATAAGCTAGATTTTGTATCAACAAAAACTATTTTTGTAGGGTATTCATCCTTTAAAAAGGGGCACAAATGCTATGACCCTATTAATAAAAAATTATTTATTTCTAGAAATGTTATATTTTTTGAAAATGAGCCATATTTCAAAAAATTGGGAGAAATTCAAGAGTCTAATCAAATTCAAAATGAAATAATAAATTCGGTAATATCCTACATTTCTCAAAATTATTTAGAAGAAAATGATACAAGTGATGCCGAAGATGATAATAATAACGATATAAATGAGACCGAAGTAGAAAATAATTCGGGACTTAGACGAACATCTAGAATATCACAATCGTAGAGTAGACTTAGAGATTATGTAACTTATACCGTCCAATACCCTATACAAAATTTTGTTTCATACAAAAATTTTTTGCCTTCATACTAAGCCTTTCTTGCTACTATAGAAAATGAAATAGAACCAAAAAATTACCAAGAGGCAATTCAAAATCCAATTTGGAATAAAGCCATGAAAGAAGAGCTAAAAGCTCTAGAAAAAAATGAAACTTGGGAAATTGTTTCATTACCGAAGAATAAAAAACCCGTTGGGTGCAAATGGATTTACAAAATTAAATATAATTGTGATGGTACCATAGAACGGTATAAGGCGAGGTTAGTGGCCAAAGGATTTACACAAACCTATAGTATAGATTACAACGAAACCTTTGCACCGGTTGAAAAAATGAATACCGTTAGGGTTTTGTTCTCCATTGCCGTAAACAATGGTTGGAATTTATATCAAATGGATGTTAAAAATGCATTTCTTCAAGGAACACTTGAGGAAGAAGTTTATATGACCCTCCCACCGGGTCATGTAAAAGAAAATAATGCTAACCTTGTTTGTAGGTTAAACAAATCAATTTACGAACTTAAACAATCTCCAAGGGCATTGTATGGCAAGTTATCTCCATATTTAATTTCTTGCAACTTTAAAATTAGTAATGCCGATCACTCCTTGTTTACCAAAAATGAAGAAAAAAATATAACTCTTGTATTAGTTTATGTAGATGATTTAATAATTACCGGAAACAATTTAGAAGCAATTAGAAAAATCAAATCCCAATTAAAAGAAAAATTTGACATTAAAGATTTAGGGTATTTAAAATATTTTCTAGGAATAGAAGTAGCATTTTCAAACAAAGGCCTATTAATTTTACAAAGAAAATACACCTTGGATTTGTTGAAAGAAACCAGTAAATTGGGTTGTAAACCGGCCTCTACACCAATAGATAGTAAGTACAAATTAAATACCGAGGATGGTGAACCTTTAGAAAACATAAATCAATTTCAAAGACTCGTAGGAAAATTAATTTACCTTACGGTTACTCGTCCGGATATCTCTTTTTTCGTAAGTCAAATTAGTAAATTTATGCATTCACTAAGAACAGCACATTTGGAGGCCATAAATAGAATTTTATGATATTTAAAAGGTAATCCCGGTAAGGGCATATGGATGAAAAAAATAATTCTAATGCAATATGTGGCTATTCCGATGCAGATTGGGCAGGTAGCTTTGATAGAAAATCCACCACCGGCTTTTGCACATTTGTAGGCGGAAACTTAGTCACATGGAAAAGCAAGAAGCAAAATGTCGTGGCACGATCGAGCGCGGAAGCGGAGTATCGAGCTATGGCGTCAACCGCAAGCGAATTGATATGGCTCAAACAATTGCTTAAAGACATGGGAATCAACATTGATCAACCCATGAAGATGTATTGTGATAATAATTCGGCTCGACACATTGCACTAAATCCCGTATTCCACGAACGGACCAAACACATAGAAGTCGATTGCCATTTTATTAGAGAGAAGGTCCAATCCAAGGAAATAGAAACACCATTTGTTCGGAGTAAAGATCAACTAGCGGATATTTTTACAAAAGGATTAGACTCTAAACCATTTGAAGAAATCACAAGCAAGCTAGGATTACTAGACATTTACAAGCCTAGCTTGAGGGGGGGTTTTGAAGATTAATCTCAGAATTTAAATTCATCATAGATTAGGGGTATATATGCAAAAGTGTAAATAGGGACAGCTGTACCAAACAGTAACTAGAATAGGTACCAACGGTAAAATTCAAACCGTTGGAGCAAATGTAATATAAAGAGAAACATCTCCACTGTAAAAAAAACAGAATGTTAAGAAATAAGAAAAATCAATTCTCCTCAGTTTTTTGCATCTCTCAAAAATAACACCTTCCTTGGGTCAAACCCGACAACGTAGTATGTAACGAAAACCCCAAATACAGAACCTTATCATGTAGTTTTTTCATGTACTGCTGCCAATCCCTCCTTACGCCTTATCCCTCTCTCTTTCCATGGTACGAGCGATAGCTGAATTGGGATGGGAAGAAGAAGGGCTCGCGGCATATTTGTTCTCTTTGGAAGAAACTTTATTTTTAGGTTTAGCGCCCTATTCTTGATGGCAGGTAGTAAGGTATTGGTCATCAGGTAGGTTCGCCATCTTTTATAAAATTCCAAATTATGCAGGCTATTTCATCGGAGCTAGGCAACTCTTAGAATCTTCTACTTTTCAATTTATGAAGAAAAAGAGCCTTTTGCGGGACCCACCTACTGCTCACCTAAAGAAAAAGAAAGTTTGATGTACCAAGCCAAGGATTTCATTGAACAGTTTGATGTACCCACTACCCACCCACTACTCACCTAAACTACACCGCATCTTTCTTTTGCTATCCCTTCTAGCTCGGTCCCTAGCCAACGCATATGGTTGCTCTTTATCTTGCCCTTCTTCTTCCAATTGCTGGAGTTTCGTTGTCGGGTTTGCCTGCTTTTGGGGCTCACCTAATTCCAGACCGGTTAATGCAAGAACTATAAATAAAGGACCCATATCTCCTATGAAATAAAAAATATTATTCATAAATACCTTCTTTTTTTTTGCGAAATGGTGGATTAAAACCAGCTTCCTTAACAAATGTCAGGTAACACACGGTCCTAAAATCTTCCCACACTATTTAGATTAACACTCTTCTTAAGCTATTCTAATACAATCAATTAAATAACACTGTAGGGGATATAAGGAATTGAAATGAAAACCTACAAGAAATATAAAAAGTATTCCGCATTAATTTGTCAGGAACTCTCGGCTAATCTATTTTCGAAGAGTGCATGAATTCACGAGCTAATAAAGTTCTGGTTACTTGGCAAGTAGGGCTTTTTTACATCAATACTGTTGGGGGATCATTGAACAGGACTTCATGAAACTGGTAAGAGGCTTTCAAGCTGTTCTTTCAATCAACCGAAAAAGTGAAATAAATAAAGGAATCTTTGAACAGAACAAATGAAACTCTGAACCCATGCTCTGATTAAACTTAAGTATATGATTTGATGTAGCCTCCTGTCCCAAACAAAGGTAGCAAACTTTGATAGGTTCGTAGAATGCCTGAATGTCCACTAACACTTGAGTCCCAAGGGGGCTGTTACGTTCACCGCGCACTTGCTCTCTTTGCTCAGCTCCTATGCCTACCACGAACTTGAATCATCACGCAGCTGCTAAAGCAAGTGTTGATTGTCTACTCAAAATGGATATGGTACAGACACTTTCAAACAATCCATTTTTTAAATGTCATTTAAGGAATTTAAATTGATTGGTCATGTTCTATTAATTTGTTTCCTCTTTTTTATATTATTTAAGAAATGTTATTTTTAGGCTTCTAATTCGATACGCAAAAGTTGTTAGCTTAAATCGATCAGTTTCAGTTGGTATATATTTTGGGGTCCATTTTATACAATTTTCATTTTTTTCAGGAGGTTCGTGGTTGTTGAGTAATTAAAAAAAAATTCTAGAACCGTCCGAGAAGAATAGTCTAAAGCTCTCCTATCACATTTTTGTACAGGAGATATATAAAATTTACCTTTCCATACTAATAGTATAATCTAATTTTTCAATTAAAAAAAAACAGATTTTTGTTGAGCTTGTGTCCTACTTCAAAGCTAAAATATAAATTTTTTTTACAGGAGATATATAAGATTTTCTACCTATCGGAGTGGAGAACAGAGTAGGTCTGATCTGCATTAAAATTTGTGCGCACAAAATTTAAGAAGACACGTACGGATTTTAATGCAGAGCGCACGCATCTTAGTGCGGATCAGACGGCGATTGAGACTATCGAATCAAAGTAGATCTGATGGGTATCGGACCTACTCTAAACTCATCTGAGTGAGCTAGTAAATCAATTGTTAGATGCACTGTGGCACTGAAAAAATAATATATAGAAAAAGAAAAGGTATAAAGAAAGAGCATGCAAGGTACGTGTTTTTAAGAGGCTGCCAACAGTACCAAAGAATGCAACATGCACGATCTTGAGATGACGTTAGTGAGGTTACGGTACTTTGTTTCGTGCCGTGCTATGAATTTATTATATATCTCCATTCCATTATTCAGCACGTTGATGTCCTGATCCGGCAACGGCTACGATTGAAAAATAAAATTTCAGATTTAATCTCAGCCCTCCAATTACATAATCTGTCTTCTTTTGATTAAATACATTTTTTTTATATATAGAAGTTTAAATTTACTTGAAAATATACTCGCTACACGTATGGCCACATACTGCATGCACATAACATAGTTTTATAATTGGAAAGACTCTGGGCTAGCAATTTTGCTCTTCCCGACGCCTCCGGGTCTCTCCGCAGCACAAGAGGAGACTCCAAACCCTCTCTCTTCGCATTTTTTTAAACCCTAGCTGCATTTTCTTGTCTTTTCTTCCAGATCGGACCTGCTCTCCGTTCTCTCTCTCCTCCGCCTCTGACTGGCTCCTCTCCCAGATCGAACATTTATTTTAGAAAAAATAATTTAGAGCGCAGAGATGAATGCGGCGCCGTGTGCTGTGTGTCGACCTCCCTCCTCCTTCTCCGCCGCCGGCTATTCGCAAAGATAGAAGTGCTCCTTCACTGTCCGTGCACCCGCCTCCTCTTCTCACCAGAGTACGCATGCACTGTTAATTACTTTCACTATACTCAATTACTGCTTTCTCTCCCCTTATCCTACATTAGAATCATTACCTCAGCTTATTTAGTCTACTTTGATCTATGCTTACCTACTTACCTGGCTGGTTGATTGCTTGGTTTGTTTGTTTCAGAGGCGGTGATGAAAGATGGTGGCATTCCTTCGTTGTTAGAGACTTAAGCTTACTAAGTGTTATAGAGAGAGTGCTCAATCTGAGGCTGCAAAGGTTATTTCTTTAGGATTTACATACAACAATAAATTTCGGTAAATAAGTTGAAATTGCGAGTTGTTTCTTCAACTGTCCGTCATGCATATATTTCACATTTTCTGTATGTTCTTTAATATATCTTAGAAAAGAGTGTTATCAAGAATGCATTCAAATCCATATGTTCTGAATCTCACTGTTTGGAGCATTTCTAAAATCACTATTTAGAGAGGTTTTTAATGTGAGTTTTAAAAAGAGCATTTGCATATATTTTAGAGAGGTTTATACCCGAGTTTGTTTACTGGTACCCGACAGTACCAGTCATTCATGCATGCATATCTGTTTAGGCAAGGTTTTAAATGATAAAAACTTAGTAATGAGCTATTGCATATATTTTACAAATGTTTAACAATTTTTTTTTTTTTGATAAAAGTCTAACGCCCGTTTCATTTAAGAAACATGATCCAAATACAACAAATGTCCAACAATAATTTTTCAAAGACTAAGCAAGGTTTATATAACATATCTTGTACCTCTAAGGTATTGAATTTGTTTTATCCAACTCAATCTCCATTATTTGCACAACCTTGCGATTCTTACCGGTGGTGAAGTAAGCTTTATTATCTAACTCAAGCATTAACATATCATCTTTCCGGTGCATGCCCTTGCTAATTTTGTAGTGTAACTCCTAATGGTTTGTATACTCTTATGATACTGCTACAGGTAATATCAGAAGACCTCGGCATGAACCTTGAAAAGATGTTCAACTTTGGATATAATATATTTTATTTTAACTGGGTCTGTGAATGTTTGCAGATCTGTGTCCAAAGACAATACTGTCATTCTTGATGGATTTGGAGACAAGAAAGCTATTGAGGAAAGATGTGAGCAGGTTGGTATTTCTTATTATTAAATGTTATCTTTGACCTGTTTCATGAGAGACCACATCGATAACACTTGTGTATAATTTTTTTTGTTTTTTTTTGTTTTGACAGCTGAGAGGTGCCATTGAACAGAGCACGTCTGATTATGACAAGGAGAAACTACAAGAGAGGCTCACAATACTTTCTGGTGGTGTAGTTGTCCTCAAGGTAAAATTTTGTTATTAAGAGTGTTTCCAGCAACTAAAATTTTGTAATCAAGAGTTTCTATATTGAACATGTGTGTTGATATGCATGTCTTTTCCTAATGTGTTGTAGAAGCATCATGCATATATTCCTCATGAATCAAAATTAAATCCTTAAATGTAAATGTTCTTACAAAGGTGCCCCATAGCTACCAATTCCATGAATCTCATAGAGAAGGTTCTAAAAGATTCTCCTTTTTTATTACAGTAATTCAATTGCAGAAGCACTTTTAATCTTAAAACTTTATTTTATGATATAGTTAGTTAATTTCAAATTTTTGTTGCAGACATGTCATGTTGAACCTAGAAAACTGGCTTTTCAGGGGCTAGGTTTAGAGGGGAGGCAGATTTCAGACACAGGAGCTCCATTTGCTGTAGTGTTAATATGTCATTTTGTTTGTTTTTTTATGAAAATATGTCAATTAGTTAAAAAAAATGCGGCTTTTAATATGTTGTTTAATACATCATTTAAGGAATGTTATTTACATGTAGATGTCATTTAAGAAATATTATTTGTTATTTAGTCTAATTTTTTTATGATAATATGTCGTTTTTTATGAGATTTTTTTTCTCTTATAATATGTTCCCGTTGCAACGCACGGGCATGATACTAGTGTGTGTGTGTGTGTGTATATATATATATATATATATATATAGGAGTTGGCTATGGTGCTACGCGTAGCATAGTGGGCCTCCGTGCTGCGGCTCAATATTTGAGTTTTCAAAATTCTAACGGTCGATCCGAACCGTTCAACATGATCTCCATATAAATATGTACTTGCAAACCAAATTTTACATTTTTTAGAATTTTTTTACTATTTTTTATATAGGTAGAAAATCACTTGATCTGAATGGTACAGAATTTTCAGATCAAGTGATTTTCTACCTATCTAAAAAAATAGTAAAAAAAATTCTAAAAAATAAAAAATTTGGTTTGCAAGTACATATTCATATGGAGATCATGTTGAACTGTTCGGATCGACCGTTAGGATTTCGAAAACTCAATTATTGAGCCGTAGCACGGAGACCCTCTATGCTACGCGTAGCATATTAGCCAGATTATATATATATATATATATATATATATATATATATATATATGTTTGAAAATTTTAAATAATTGATCCAAACAGTTCAAAATAATCTCCATATCATAATGTATTTGGAGATAAAATTTTATATTTTTTAGAATTCATTTACTATTATTTAGATAGTTAGAATATCACGTGAAGAAAGATTTTGAACCATTAAAAAATGTAATTTTCAACTTATCTGAAAAATTAATAAAATAATTTAAAAAAATATAAAATTTGATCTCTAAGTTCATTTTTATATGGAGTTTATAGTATGGACCGGTCCGTGCCTTGCAAAATAACTTAACCTCACTCGAGATGACATTATTAATGCTAAAAGGAGATTAAAATGTAAAGCATGTCCCTCCAAATACCAGATAGTTTACGTGCATGTTCCTTTTGGAATTGGGTTTTGTCCAAATGGTTTAGGAGAAATTAATTTAAAGTCGGATTTAAACTATCTATTATATATTGAGATTGATTCACGTGAACAAATTTTTAACTTAATGAATTTAAACGGTCTTGTGAATCTAAACTGTCCATGTTAATTATGATATAGATCGGACAGTTTAGACCTGACCTTGAATGAGACCTTGTCCAAACCCCTTTAGACAAACACCTCAATTGTTCCTTTTACGCAAGTATATTGCCTTGATCTGATCAATACTCACTAGTGGAGAACTAGACATCAGTAACGATCAAAAAGGGACATCAGGAACGGACCTAGGGGCAATATTGACCCAGGCGTTACTGATAGTACAACTAATCAGGATCGGTCATACAGCCGATACTGATTCTATAATCACGAAGGGTCTTTTGGATTGGGCGATACTGTTGTTGACAATTAGTAACGGTTCATTGCGTTTAACCGATACTGTTGTTGAGAAGCAGGAACGATTCTTTGTTTTTAACCGATATTGTTGTTGACAATTAGGAACGGTTCATTGTTAATAGCCTATACTGATGTCGCATATCAAGAATGGTTTATTATTAAATAGCCGATCCTGATTCACAAATCAAGAACGGTCTTTTAACTACCAACCGATCTTGATTGTCCAAATCAAGAACGGTCCATAATTAGAACCGATCCTGATTCACAAATCAAGAACGGTTTATTAATAACAACCAATCCTGATTTCTTTTCTATTTTAAAAAATAATTTTATTATTTAGCTAGCTAACATATATTTTTGCTGGCCTATATATATGAAACAAGAATCAGTATATCAACACAAAATAACACATCCTACATTAATCCTAAATTAAACATGTTCAAGTTCAAGTTCACCAAATTACCATAATCCTAAATTATTACAAAATATCAAATCCTAAATTGTATTACTTTTTTCTACTAATACTTCCTTCAAGAAAAATTTACCCTACACCGATCGAATGTATTCGATGTTTGTTTCGTTGTAACTTTTGGAAAACTCCTGCATTTTTAAATGAAAAAAGAGCACAATTACAATTTTAATTGCGTATTTTTTAAGCAACATTGAATATGCGTCGAAGAAAGTGAAGCTCGTGGCTTGCAGACTTAAGGGGTGTGCTTCCATTCCACGTGGTGGGAGTCCCTACAATCACGACGAGCTCTTGAAGGAGCAAAGCACTTATAAGAATAACAAAATAACAACATAAGTTTATTTTATCACAAAAAAAACAACAAAAGTATCAAAAACAAATTCACTCGGCGCTCGGCCTCTTTGTCGCTGTTCGCCCAATCGGCGCGAGGCCTCACAAAGGAGAGAGGTTTAGTCTTGACTCAAACCAAGAAAAAGCAAAGAACAGAAAAAAGGCCAAAAACCCATTTACCAGGGACCGGGCAAGTCAATCGATCAATCGGATTTCTCGATCGACTTGCCGTGGGTTGACGTTATGGTCGGGTGTCGAACTCTCCTTTTTAGGAATACGAGTCCGCCCCTTCCGTCACTGCCCGGTGGAACGGCTTAGATGGTGGTGGTTAAGATAGTTGATAAGAACGGTCTCTATTTCTCTGATGAGTTTTCACACACCTTCCACATGCATTACTACAAGCTGCTCAAGTGGCTCGTTAGGAGTGAGTTTGGTGAAAAAAGACTAAGTAAGCCGAAAAAAAGCACTTTGAAATAAATATCGTAAAGTTAACGTCTCTGTAATAGTCTTATGTTATGGTATAGGTTATGTTTTATAGGTAGGTTATAAGCCCCGGGTGTAGGCCGAGGGCGGGGATCATTCTTCCACCTCCCCGAATCTGGGAGCCAACACTCTCGAAGAAAACACCTGTAGTATCGTGTTTTCTTGCTTTAGTAGCTAGCCTTTTCAGGTGTAGATATACAATCAGAAGAAAGACTGAATTCTGAGATTCAAACTCAGGAGAATGATCAACCACCACCAAAGAATATCACTATCTTCTGCGAATGCCTGCCACCCTCATTTCAGAAGTTTTTATAATATTGTTCAATATTATCTTCAATCATTTTGATATCTCTGGTAATATTGCCTTCAAATTCCAAACTCTAAATCCTAGTTTTTCTTCGTTTGCTTCTTCCTAGAGAGGGCTTTGATCTGTTTTTGTGTCTGCAAAATAAGAGATTTTAGTGCAGGAAAACAAGGCCGAGCGCCGTTTGAGCGGTAAACTCTCTCCCTATGCTGCCTTCTCGTTCACTTGCTCGTAGTTCCCGGTCTAATAGTCCGCGAGTTTTGTCTCTTCTTGACTATATGACCCGAGTTGCCCCACATATTGCTACTCATGGATAGTAGGAGTGTGCCTTGAAAAGCACGCTTTGGGTCAGACACAACAGTTACTGGTCATGGAGATGCAAGTCCTTCTTCCTCCTGCTATCAATCACTTGCTCCAAACTACAAGGGTCAAAGAATTCTATTGATCACATCTTCTTTGCTTATATGTTGTCTACAAGGAAGATCCATTCTCGAGAGCACGAGTGAAAAGAAGCGGAGGAAAACAAGGCCGAGCACCGTTTGAGCGGTCAAGACTAAATTTGCTTAATAGTAACATCGCGCATACTTTCGTCAGTAATAGTTATATTCTCGAAAATAGTAATTTTTGTGGACATACCCTCGGTAATAAAACATATTCCTGGTTGATATTATTTTATTTTTTTAGTACTCCAAAATCTTACATATTTTCTATATTTTCTATGTCATTTATAAAACGGGATATATCATTATTTTTAATCAGATTGTTATGTGTATGATTTATTACTTTTCTGGGAAGAGAGTATTTTCTATTCCATTGGTTCATTTTCAATTTTTTTTTTAATCGGCAAAATTAACTACATACCGACCAGAAGAAACAGGAGAAAAGGTAATATTTAAGAAAAAATAAATTTTCACCATAAAAATTTTAATGTGGAAATAATATAATTTCAATGCATATATTAAGAGAAAAGCTAGGGTGTGATGTGCTCACCAAGAGGGATTGGTGAGTACACCTCCAAAAGTCTATCGGATTGTCTTCAAACGATGAATCCAAACTGTTGAAATCTATTTATTTATGAGTGATGCATATACATGAAATTTCTAAAATTTTTTGAATTCATTTATTACAAAGTCAAGCGGTAAAAAAATTGAACATTTTATAAGTTATTTTATAAGTTGTTTTATATATTTATTTTTCATCATTCTTTTGACCGTTTGACCTTGTACTAAATTATTTCAAAACTTCCAAAAGATTTCATGTACATGCATCACTCATGATTTAGATGGATTTCAACAATTTGAATTCGTCGTTTGAAGACAATCCGATGAAATTTTGGAGGTGTACTCAACAACCCCTCTTGGTGAGCACGTCACACTCTCTAGCTTTGCTCCATATATTAATTAAATTATCAAAACAAATAAGGATAATTAAAATAAAATTGGTACTTGTCACATAAAACAAATTACAAGCAAATATTAGAGATATATTTTGAGTTTTCAAATTTTATTCTTGAAAAATTGTAATTGCTGCAATTATTTTGAGTTTTCAAAATTTACTCCAAATACAAAATGTCATTATCAATACATGTCGTGAATCCAATTATCTTAAACAGACTACAAGAATCTTCCACTATCTGCAAGAATGAATGTGCTGAAATAGTGTAGATACTTCCGTCGATAATATATAGCAATTCAATTTTCTATCAACATACGTTCAGCAATAGTTACTTTTAACCTTGCAGATAGTAACAGATTCTTTTAACTAGATGCTTACCAAATAATTACGCTTTGAAATAAACAACGTGCTCCAGACTTTAATAGTCCCCCCTAATTATTGTTAAGCATAGGAGTCGTGATACAACATGAAGCGCCTCTTGGCCCTCTTCTCATGGCCAATATATGGATATAAATAAAAAGAATAATATATAGATATATTGATACTAATTAGTAGTTTTGATCAAATATAATTAGTGATTAGTATCAATACACTCAATAATAAATTATTATATAAACATTTTTATACATGTATAATTGTCTATGCATATATCGGTTTAAGGTGTTCTTTTTTCTAAGAATACTCGTCTCATTTTTTCTAATCTCTATGTTTCCGAGCCATCTTGATAGCAGTCATGTATTTGTCTGAGTTAGACCCCAATAATACATATAGAATTTTCTTGAAGGTAAATAAGAATTATATATTTGTTTTTTTTTGTGGTATCATATTAGAACCCAATAAAATCATATGTAATTGATGTTGATTGTGCATTCATATTGATCGTGACATAATTCATGACATAAATTGTAAATATATATGTCTTTCAATGGTATGAAAAATTTTCGTACGATTTTTTTTTTTTTTTTTTGAGGGAATCAACAGAGCCAGAGGTCTAGCCTCGTCTTTTTTTTTTTCTTATGAATATGTGATGAAATTCAAATTTATCAATTTATAGTTCAATTGATATTAATCAGACAATCTAGATAAAAGTTAAAAGAAGATATAATTCCTTACAATAAACTAATTTTGCAGATGTTAAAGTTTTTATACTAGAAATATATTTATTGTAGCTCTTCAATGCTCACTGATCTTTCACAAAATAATTCATATATTTTTATTGTGCAAAAAAATTGTTTCTTACATATAAATATCTTCAATATTTACCAGTCGTTTA
The DNA here is from genome assembly GCA_025461045.1 of Carex parvula. NCBI lineage: Eukaryota > Viridiplantae > Streptophyta > Magnoliopsida > Poales > Cyperaceae > Carex > Carex parvula. The sequence goes on along the minus strand of JAJGRW010001308.1, from coordinate 1,029,957 downwards.
ATGTTATCTAATATTGACTTTTGAGTCAGACAATAATCATTGTGTTTTATCGTGAGATATAACCGTTTCATTATTTAATATATTTTAGATTTTTTCTGTTTTAATTTTAGTTGATAAATCCATAAAAAATAGACAACATTTATTAAGTTAAAACCATTGTTATTTTGATCTCGAACTCACTAATTATGACTACAAAATGATTAAATGGAGATGTTAAGCAAGATAAAGCTTCCCACCTATTATATTTTCATAAAAGATTGAAACTAAAAACAATAGCTATTATTGATGGTACGTATATATTATAATTTGCCACCGTAACTTGTAACTACATGTAACATAATTATAATTATAATAATAGTTCCAACTTACAAGTAAAAATCTAGGAGCTAGCTCTTGCTATATATGTTAGAAATTCCGTAGAAAATTGCCATATAGATCTGCCTACGGGCTATTTTAATTTGCTCTCTATATATAGCTCGTAGGCTCATATATAGCTGACACTTGTCATTTTATTATATATATAGAGAGATGGGCTATGGTAAGTTGCGAAGGATTTTGTTTTACTTCACGCTCATATCTCCGTTTATAAAGACTAAACAGTCGATTCGAACCGCTCAACAAGATATCCATATTGAATGTGCTTGGAGACTAAACTTTACATTTTTTTTGAAATATTTTAAAAAGAAGTAAAAAAATTTCAGAAATTGTAAAATTTGGTCTCCAAGCATATCTCGTTGAGCGGTTCGGATCGATTGTTTGGTCTTTGAAAACGGAGAAATGAGCATGAAGTAAAACAAAATTCTTACTTTGCAACTCACCATAGCCCATCTCTCTCTCTCTCTCTCTCTCTCTCTCTCTCTCTATATATATATATATATATATATAGAGTATGGCTAATGTGCTTCCCGTAGAACTTCAACCTCGTGCTTCCGGGGGCATATCTTAGTGTTTGATGTTCAAACAAACAAATTCAAACCGTTAGATGTTCAATCTATATTAAAATGTACTTGGAGACCAAATTTTATATTTTTTGGAATTTTTTTACTATTTATTAAGCCACTTTGAAAATTCGAGATCCGGGTGAACAGTAAAAATAGTCTGGACCATATGATTTGGAATTTTCAAAGTGGCTTAATAAATAGTAAAAGAATTCCAAAAAATATAAAATTTGGTCTCCAAGTACATTTTAATATAGATTGAACATCTAACGGTTTGAATTTGTTGTTTGAACATCAAACACTAAGATATGCCTCCGGAAGCACGAGGCTGAAGTTCTAGAGGAAGCACATTAGCCATACTCAATATATATATATATATAGTGAGGGGCTACTCTACTTACATAAGGATATGAGAGCATATGCTTATAAGTCATTTTTGCGTTTTCATTGTCTAAATAGTCGATCGATCTGAAGCGCTCAACATGTTCTCCATATTAATATGTGTTTGGAACCAAAATTTTACATTTTTTTGGAATTTTATTACTATTTGTTAAGAATTTTTCAAAATAGCATTTTTCAGATTTTATTTTTATTATTTTTTTTACCATATTAAACCACTGTTTTGAAAAATTCTAAAAAAATAGTAAAAAAATTCAAAAAAATGTAAAATTTTGTTTTCAAACACTTATTACTATGGAGAACATGTTGAGCGCTTTAGATCGACCATTTCAACATTGAAAATGCAAAAATGACTTATAAGCATATGCCCTCATATGCTTATGTAAGTAGAGTAGCCAACCTCTATATATATATATAGGAGTTGGCTACTGTGCTAAGCATAGCATAGAGGGCCTCCGTGCTACGGCTCAATATTTGAGTTTTCAAAATCCTAACGGTGGATCCAAACCGTTCAACATGATCTCCATATGAATATATACTTGCAAAAAATAGTAAAAAAAAATAGTAAAAAAATAGTAAAAAAATGTAAAATTTGGTTTGCAAGTACATATTCATATGGAGATCATGTTGAAGGGTTCAGATCGACCGTTAGAATTTTGAAAACTCAAATATTAAGCCGTAGCACAGAGGCCCTCTATGCTACGCTTAGCATATTAGCAATTTCCTATATATATATATAGTATTTTCTTTTGCGCAAATGAAGAGGCGCCCTACGTTGTGATACGACTACTGACCAATGGTAAATGCTGGAGCACGTCGTTTATTTCCAAAACTAATTCATTTGCGAGCACCTAGTTTTATAAAATTCATAATATCATATTCTTCTAAATTTAAAAACTCACATACTAATTTTCAGTTTGCGGTTTGAATTAAGCGCCCAATTTCAACTTCTTCTTTTTATTCATTTTAAGTTTATAAGTTCCTATTTTATCTTTTATTAAAAAAATTAAAAAGTATGTAACATGTGTTGGATAAACTTGAGTTTGGCGTACACGCAAACATATTTTATTTTCTGAATTAGGTCAATTGAGAATTTTGGGTCAAATATCTCTTCGAGGAGGTGATTCATTATCTCGGCCCAATTTTGCGTCAAATTCCTTCTTTGGGCCTAGAAATAATTCACCTGAAATACATTCAACATATATATCCATAATTCAACAAATATGCAACAAATATTCAGAAATATTATTCAATATTAAAAGAACCACCCAACTTATTTATTATTGGTTGCACTTTACAATTTCAATATCCATTTACAAATGTAACAACTAGAATAACAAATTAAATCCAACCAACCATAATATGTTCTCTACGAAGATACAATAAATTAACCAGTGCAAACTCACCTTTGAAAATAAAATAATAATACAATACTTGAGTAAAATCAACAAGAAGGCTTGTCGGCAGGAGGAGGTAGTATTGTAGCCTCTGTACTATTACCATTCTTTGTTATAAACACAACATCCATTCCCCATGTTGTGTGTGTTTCATAGTGACAGTGCATGTACCAAACTCCTAATTTAATAGCAAAACAAAAATATATGTTGAGGGTTAGTATCTAAAAAACACTCAAAACAACATTTGTAACAGTAACTAATCTCCTATTTGATTAATTTTCTGAGCTAATTAATTAGTTCAGACCAACTATCTAATCAAATATTGCTAAACAAGCCGTTCTCATTGTAGTTGTGTGATACCTTTGATTATCAAAATTAAATCAACAAAAAAGATTCAATAAATTTGAAATTTAAAAAAAAGGAAAAAATTTAAGCTCACCTGGATTAGCTGCCCTAAAGCGGATAGTTGCCCAACCGTTCTTCGGCACACCCAAAGTGTTTACAAATGGAGGATCAACCAAGTTGTAACTCAGAGGATCTGTTGTGTTGTCGAAGTTGCCGGTTCCTCTTCCAATTAAATAGAAGCTGTGGCCGTGCAAGTGTATTGGATGGGTAACCTGTCCGTCTAGTATGTTAGTGCCCTGAAACACAATCTCCACGGTCGAGTTATACTCGAGCACTTTCACTTTTGTCGATTTATCAACCAATGTGAGGTTCACGCTTTGATCTTTAATCGCATCAGTAAAATCGAAGAAGAGCGGTGGTTGGTTAGGAAAGTCAGTGGTGTACACACCATTAATAGAATTGTAGTATGCATCTAGCACATCAGTTTTGGTTTCCGGGGCTAGGAAACTAGCATCGTTCATACTGGCGGCAAACCTAGTACCATTTGGAGCATCACATGAGCTGTTAGGGCATAATTCTTCATTTATAGATAACGTGATATACATTTTGACATCGACAGTTTGGGTTAAGACAGCTGGGTCATCTGAGTTGGCCAGCGAGCGAAGACCTCTAGTGAACGCATCTGATGCATTAGTGTTGTCGGATTTTGGTAAAGAGGTGAAAACTGGACTAATTGATGGCGCAGAATGACTAGTTTTGTATTCTAAAATAGCTACGGCCGTTTTGTTATTTTTAGTGAGGTTAGTACTTCCATCATAGTATAGACCAGTGACGATGTAATAACGGGAGGGGGAAGATGAGTTTTGCAATTGATTGGCCTGTAAGAGAAGGTCCATCGTTTGGCCCGGGGTTATCATGATAAATTCATTCACATAAGGCTTCGTATAGCTGGCATCTGTTCCAACTACCGTTACATTGTGGCCAGAAACCTTAAAAAGGAAAATATTTTCCATGGCTGCATTTATTACACGGAGTTGGTACATTCTGCCTTGTTCGACTTGTACCTTAAAAGTTTCTGCAACAAAAAAAAAATGAAAAATATATGATAGTTAGATCACATTATATTTGAAAAAAAAAAATTTGGTTGCTAATTGTGTTTAAATTAATTAATAAAGTAACAAACGTTGTCAAAAGAGAATATCCGTCTTATGATGCATTAAAAGTAAACAACTTCCTGTACCAATAAAAATAAATTACCATTTGATGAGCATGGCATGAAGTCACCAGGTTGTCCATTGATGGTGTTGGCATCAGATATATTGAATAGTTCGCCACTGTCAAGGGCATCTTGGTACACATCTGTTATGTTTCTGTTCCACCACTCTCCTAGAATTAGTGTGAATTCTTTATGGGGTTTGCGGAAGGGGAAGGTGGTTCCGAGCTTCGGGTAAATATGTATAGCACCGTGAACAGTAGCACGGTCATATTTGCTATGTGCGTGCCACCAAAGCGTGCCTTCTTCTACCGTTAATTGGATGCGTTGTGTGTAGTTGGCTCCGGGTTGAATAGGGCATTGAGTAATGTATTCTGGTCCATCTGACCATGGGTCCCTCGGCTGGATCACGCCATGCCTATAGAAATTAGATGAATACATGTTAGTCTTGCATGGCCTGAAATAATTCCTTAATTAATAGTGCTAATGACAGATTCTTTCTATATAGTACCAGTGAATGGTTATGTTTTTGTTCCCTCTGTTGATGACATTGACATAGACTGTGTCACCTTTGCGAGCGGAGATAGTGGGTCCCGGATATGATCCATTGACAGTTAGAATGCTCTTCGTATTATTGCAGAGCCGGGTGTAGCTAGCTTCTTGAATCTATTTAAGGGAAACACCAAAAAAGTAAATATATTTTATATCAATCGGGTTTCAAGCAGATTAGAACAAGAGAGAAGCTTAGAATTTACTTGATTAATCTAATTATATAATTACCAATTGGGTTTCAAGCGGATTTAGATAGCAAATTATTCGGATCCAATCCATGAGATTATCCGAATTCATCTATCCTTATCCGGGTTTGAAGCGAATTCATACTGCTTACATTGGACATCGAGTAAAATTTCAATCCGATGTGTATTGAAAAATCTAACTCTCAATAAATAAGTTATATTTTTCATGTCCTATATTTCTTTTGAAGATTTATTTTATTTCTATTGAATATTCAAACTATAATTAACTCAGTGAATTTAAAAAATAAAATAAAATAACAATTATACCAGACATTGTGAATTGTACGTGATAGCTGAAAAATACTTACAACAAAGGTACGGTGATAAATCTTGGCCTCACAAGGGATGGAGAACAAGCAGCATAGCATTAGACCGACAGTTATTGGCCATAACGAGAAAAACTCACTAAAAGCCATGGTGGTTGAAAATTAAAAATAAACCAAAAGCAATGCTCAATATTTTGTTGGGTTGTTTGCTTCCTCCGAGGAGACTATTAGAGAAGTAGTAATAAATTATGTGGTTTAGTGAGATTTGGAGAACAAGCATTGATGCTATTTATAGGAAGATTTTATTTTATTTTATTTTATTTTTTGAAGAACAAAAATAGGGTTCAAGCCACTATTAGAGAAGTAGTAATCAAAGTCCCTATCTGCTTCATTGATTTGAAGGTTTCAAAGTCCCTGTACCCACTGGCCATTGGCTGTTCATTGATATGAAGGTTTCAAAGTCCCTATTTTATGTACCCATGTAAATATTTTTCTTTTTAATGAAAATGGTAAGATGACAAGTTGTCACCTTACTCTAAAAAAAGACTATATTTTATGTACACCTACTTGAAGAATTTTCTTTATAAATTGTAATAAATATAATGGATCAGCTGTATGTATGACTTGGACTTGGATTTTTATATAACCTTTTCCTTGCAAATATGGATAATAATGATTATTGTAAAGTTGTGTAAATTAATGAAGCAACCTTTTGTGAATTCGCACTCACCTTTAATTTGTCAGCCGTAAAAAAAGCAAACCTTTCATCAACCTTTTGTCAACCTTTAGTGTACAGTTGTGTAAATAAGGGTGATGGTACTAGCACAATCAATTATTATATTAACACAACAATTTCAAACTTTTTACTTGTATGGACAAAAAATCACCTTTTGTCAACCTTCAAGAAAGCAACCTTTTGCCTGCGTCTGCATCATAATTAGAAAATTTGATTAAAAAATATGCTCATAAGACAATTACTCGTGACTTGTGAGTAATTAATGTTTGTTTTATGGTTATGTTATGTGATTTATAGTAGTATTTCATTATTGAAATTTTCACTGTAGTTTTTTTTAAAACGAATCTGCTGAAATTTTCATCCGTGAACAATGTTCTTGAAATCCCCGCTTTTCCGAATACAGCCGTTGAGCTGTTTCGAGATGCTTGTAGAGAAAAAATTGGACAGTTGGATTCAGGATTTCAGAGATTTCAGGACATTGTTCACGGATGAGGGATTTTAACAGATTTCAATTCAGTTTTTCTATCTCTATTCTTATATTAAGTATGTAGATGTCCGGACCTCTCAATGGTTGTGATTAAAAGATGAAATTTCGGATTGAATATCAGCCTTCTAATCAATTAGTTTATCATTTTTTATTATTTTTTTATATTATTATATATTTGAAAGTCTAAATTTATTTAGATATATATGTACTTTCCACACTTACTCGCTATATGAATTTCTGATTGGTCATGATTTCTTTTCATTTTTTAAATGTCATTTAAATAATTTTTGGATCGGTTGATAATTGATTGACCATGTTTTTATTTCTTGTCATTTTTTATATTATTTAAGGAATGTGATTTTTTATATATTGATTGGTCTCGAAGTACATTTTAATATAGAGATCACATCTCAACGATTTATATCAGTTGTTTGTACTTTGAAAATCACCAAACCAATTAGTAGCACCAAGGCTCAGGAACTACCATTTTGATCTTAACCAACCCCCCCCCCCTCTCTCTCTCTCTCTCTATATATATATATATATATAGGAAATTGCCAATATGCTATGCATAGCATAGAGGGCCTCCGTGCTACGGCTCAATATTTGAGTTTTCAAAATCCTAACGGTCGATCCGAACCGTTCAACATGATCTCCATATGAATTTGTACTTGCAAACCAAATTTTACATTTTTTTGAAATTTTTTACTATTTTTTTAGATAGATAGAAAATCACTTGATCTGAATGGTACAGAATTTTCAGATCAAGTTATTTTCTACCTATCTAAAAAATAATAAAAAAATTCTAAAAAATGTAAAATTTTGTTTGCAAGTCATATTCATATGGAGATCATGTTGAACTGTTCGGATCGACCGTTAAGATTTTAAAAATTCAAATATTGAGCAATAGCACGGAGGCCCTCTATGCTACGCATAACATATTAGCTAGATTCTATATATATATATATATATATATATATATATAGAGAGACACACACACACATACATACATAAAACGGAACGTGTTGAAATTTGACAACAACAACTAAAATAAAACTATCGGTGAAATCCTCATCAGGTTCTCAAAAATTGATGTTTCTGATCTCCTATTCAACAATATGAAGTCAAATTGTTAAGCAAAATACAAAACAAAAAATCCAAAAAAAAAAGCATTTCATGAATCATGTTAAATTATATTTACGGACCACCTCCAAAATTAACTGAAATTATTGATTGTACCAAAAATCCAACAAAATGGGATTTCTGGTACAAGAAAATAATTTCTGAAAAATCTACAACTCATTTTTGAGCACCACCATGAATAAAGCACTTGACACATTAACCCGTTTCTTCGATGGTCCTCAGTCGCTTCTTGACAACCCAAGGCCTCTGTTACTTGTCGATCCCCTCCTGGCCAGCCTACAAGCCACTGACAGTTGGGACCCGCGAGCCCTCAGGGTAGCCTCGTTTATCCTATCCTCATTTATCCTCTGGTTCAGTTTTTCATTCTCTTCCTGTGGTGCAAAACTAGGGCCCACTACTTGTGACCTTCTGATTCGTTTCTTCAGATTTGAAGGTGCCAATGCTGAGCTCGCCTTAACTGCCAATGCTGTCATGTCAGCAGATGACAATATACATCCTAGCATTGATTCAGGTAGCATGAAGTACAGCTGTCGATTTCGAAGATGAGCCGCCCACACCACCACATGTTAGGCATGCTGGCTGAGCAGCAGAGCAGCAGAGACAGGCAGCAGTCGATGCTCCAGAGGCCGACGACGCTCAAGATGACGTGGAAATGGACGAGGACAAAGACGATGCCCCGGGAGGCATCCCTGCCTCGTACTACAACCGACTTCCACCAATAAGTTAAGTCCATATTTCTTCCTATTTTCTTTTGTTTTATTTTACAGCATTGGGGACAATGCTTAATTTAAGGTTGGGGGATGGGAAGAAAATGTATCTTGCATTTGCATTTAGGATCATGTTTAATTTCATGTTTAATTTAGTAGGAGGTGATAAATTTGAGTGATTGGCAAAAATTAGAAGTACTGATGCAAAATTTTTAAGAAATTTTCGATAAAAACCTTGAATAATTTGAAATGCCAACATAATTTGGCAAAAAGCTTTGTGGAAATAAAGGTGTATGAAATTGAGATATTAGGAATTTAAATTTATTAAAGAAGCTATTTATATTTGAGATTTTAAATTTTGGAAAGATTGGGATATCTACAAGTATGAATGAATACTTAGGGATGTGTGTATTCATGGTACATGTATAAATGTTGAGAAATTGGGTTAAATGTGAAAATTTTGGAAAATAAAAGGCGACTCAAATGACCTATGTTACGGCGTCATGATGTACTTATGGTTATGAGTCCTTAGCACTACTGCTCCACTAGTCTCCCGATAAAATTGACATTCGTGTTGGTGGAAGGGTTAGACTATGAGCATGCAAAGCACTCTTGAATTAGAATGGTTGGGTACAGTTAACTACTTGTAACTAAACGGCGCTTAGATGAGGATGGGAAAAATAGTGCTAAATCATGAAAGAAAAATCAAAAGCAACAACAAAAATGTGAATATGCATGTATCAACACATGAAATCTGCGACTTTCTAACCTAAGTTTCATTCAAGCTTGGGGGATTTTGAGAATTCCACATTTAAGAGGGCATGTCTTTTAGTAAATTTGGGTAAACGAAGTTCACAAATTCTAAACCTTTAAGGAAATAAAAGTTAGAGTAATCGAATTGTGGGATAATTCATAATTATCCGAGGTTAAACTTGAAATTTGAAAAATTTGCATGGAGGTTTTTAAATTTTTACAAGATCATACAAATTTTTCATTTTGAGAAACATACTTGATGTAAGGTGTATTAAAAAAGATCGAATATTGGGATGTGGTAAAAATAATTGATGCTATTAGCAATGCATAAAAAAGATCCGTGTCTTATGTTACGTATATTGAATGGTAAATAGACGCAGTAGAGTCGTCGCCTTCGGATCGGGGGTGTGACAATAGTAGATTCATTGTTCGAGTCAATCTTTTCCAGTCAATTGTTCCAGTCAATATCTACAGTAGATTCATCTTTCCAGTCAATCTTTTTGACTAACGCAGCTCTTGATATTTTTGGAGATCTCCATCCCATATATAAGTCACTATCAAATTGCAGTTAAAGAAAGATACATACTGCTGCTACCAACTTCTTTTATGGTAACCAATTACCCAGTCTTATGTAATCATGATTGCATTATATATTATTCCTGTTTTTCATGTGTTCTTTCTAAAAGAATATTTTCTCCATCCTTTGTCTTATTGCCTCCAGTTATAAATGGGTAATGATATTAAAACTACTAATTATTATATGGATCCGACTAATTGTCCTTAAGCTTCTATTCTCAGTTTTTCTCCAAAAAAACTGTCATTTGACTTGCGCGAATACTGTAAAACTCTGTAACCAATACTGTAACTTCAACAACAGATCATGTATAATAAGAAGTTTAAAAGTCCAACAATCCAAGTTAGTTGGAAGTGGTCCCCAAGTTAGTTGCAAACAATTAGCAACTTGCAAAAACACTGTACTTCCGGCTAGGGCTGCTAATGGACAGGGTTGTCGGTGGACAAACAGGCTGAACAATTAACAAACTGATATTGAACGGGTTATAATCCAAACAAGGTCCGAAGTTCGGTTCATGTCCAAATTAATTCTTAAATACGAACCGGATCAGAACAGGTATCAAGTGAACAGATCGTTGAACGTTCCGTTTGATGTCCATGAACAGCCCGTTCAGATTTCAAGTGAACAGATCGTTTGATGTCCATGAACAGCAGCCCGTTTGAGCGATAGGTTAGTAGCCCAGTTACGCCTCTCTCCCCGTTTGAGCGACCTCTCTCTGCCACTGCGCCTCTCTGCCACTCCGCCTCTCTTCACCGGCTCTCTCATACTCTCGGTCCGATCTTCGACTCTAGGAGGTCCCTCCGCTTATCCTAGAGGCGCGCCTCTCTCCTCTCTCCCAAACGACCTTGACCCCGACCCCTCTTCCTGACCCTTTCCATGCTCCTCGCCATTGTTGGTAAGCGTCCCCTTCCTTGCTCTCCCTCGTTCTCTCTGTTGGGTTAACGGGTTGTGGGTCTCTGAGTTAAGAGTTCGAAGTTTGGTTTCTGTTGGATTTTATTTATTTTTCTGGATTGTGATTTGGTTCCCAGCAAAGTTTTGAGAACCACCACCTCTATAATTAAACATGTAAATAATAAATTAGGAGATTTCATATCAGCATAGACATGAAAACCTACTAGTCAGAACTCAGGACAGCATACCAGACCTGTTCTGGTTGGTTACCATGCATGATAATTTCAATTTTTATTATTTTTCTTGGCTTTATTTCCTGTATTGAATATGCACATTGATGCAGCTCCCTAACTCAATTCGGTCCATTCATGCGGGTAACTTAAAGGTAAACACCATCTCTTCTTTAATTTAAATATTATCATTTAGTTAGCTCTACTTTCAACCGTAATAGTAATACTTGATTTCTAGTGATTTTAACTTGATTTTACCAGTACTAATCAAGTTGATATCTCTAGTGACTATAACTTGATATCTCCTCTTCTTAAGGTAAATACTAATCAAGTTGGTACCAGTAATAGCTGAACCTGATATCTTTCTCCAGCCTATATTCCAAAAAGAAAAAAAAAATAAAAATAGACTTACATGTAAGTCCAGTTATCACTTACAGCAACTATAGTTTATTAGCTTTATCATAGTTGAATGCAGGAGTTCTAGTAGGTTCTGAATGCTTTTGAGTAATATGTGCTTGTATTTTGATTTCTGACAGGAAATTATCATATGAGAAATGGATTTACATTAGTATTGCTCTGAATTTGAAAAAAAAAAAAAATATCCATATTACATGAATATTTGTAAAGATTTTGGGTGGTAACATTTTAAAATGAAATATACTTTTTACAATTTAGAACGTAGAATATAGAATTTAGGATTCAGTTCTTTAAAAAAGTTTCTAGATATACTGATATACACAGATTTACTGATTACCTACTTAAGATATTGATATATACATACTTGTCATTTTCAAGCATAGCATAGCATATCATCCCTGATTACCTACTTAACCAAATCCAATCTTACATCAAATATCGCTTGACTCACAAAGAGAAAAAAAAAAAATATATTACCTAATAGCAACCTTCCTTTGATCTCGAACAAGTAATTGGGTCCTTGAGTCGAATATTGCAGTGAGCACTTAGATATTTGGGGCTTGCAGTGCTTAATCCAACCACTACACTCTTATGACAAGCATCATTATTTCTAAATTTTCCAACTTGTATGGAATTCATTAGTCTAGATTTAAACTAATGGTGTAGCATTTTCATTGTGTTTGTCACACAGTGGTACCAAGCGATTGGTACTTGTTTAAGGACCTCTTGACTAAAATTGTAAATGATATGGATTTACAGATGGATCCAAAGTTCCTAAGCAACCAAAGGTACGCTAGGAAGCATCCAAGAGGCCTGGAGCTGTTGAAGCCGAAGAGTAAAGAGACAGTTTTGGTGTTTTTTCCAAAATTGGACGAACTGTGTTTTAATTTTATTGTGTAAAGAGTAAAGAGTAAAGAGCTGTTGAGACATGGAGCTGTTGAGCTTACTGTGTGTTAATTTTGAAGCCTAATTTTGTTAATTTGGTTTAATTTTGTTTAATTTTGAACCTTGTTTAATTTTGTTTAATCCTGTCAAGTAATGTTTAATTTTGCACCTTTTTTTATTAGGTTTTGTTTTGTACAAAATTTGTAATGTTGTTGATAAGTCGACTTGGTTATTGTCCATATGTTGTCCATACAAAGACCTTTTTATTGTCCATATGGACGTTTTCCGAACTGAGTAAGTAATGATAATGGACAATTTTTGAACAACATTGGACAAACTGATCATGGACAAAAGCTCTTCATATTTGGACCGATCATGGACTGGACACTTCATATTTAAAAGTTGAACTGGGCTGAGTTTGAACCGAAGCCCGCTCATTAGCAGCCCTACTTCCGGCTGTACTTGAAAAACTGACGGCTTCTAAAAGGTTTCAAAAACAAGCCACTTTACAAAATTATAGTTATTTACAAATAACACCTAAAATTGTACAAAATTAATTTTTTTGCATCAAAATTTTTTCTTTTTTCGATATTAAAATTTTAAATTTTTTTTATTTTTTTCATATTTTTATTTTTTACGTAATTTTTTTCTTCAATTATTAATATTTGTATATCGATCTATATCATGTAAAATAAGACTTACATACTGTAAAATTAGCAGATGCAAACTATAAAACTGACGTACTTTAACAGCAAAATTTTAATACAGTAAAATTGTATCCAAATAACATATACAAGTTATAAAATTTCATTAATCACAAAATTAACTGTTCAAAACCATAAACTATAACCAACAACTGTAATATGTCACCACCCATAACTGTTACCACCTATAATTTCACAGAATTCTAAACAGCTTTAATTGTTCACAAGCACAAACAAAATTTCAATAAAAAAACATGGCCAATACATCTATACAAAACATGGCTTCTTCACTTCATAACCCTCTGGTGCATATTATTCGGATGAGTGAGAAGTTTCTTTACTAGAACAACACGTTCTTTGGATATATCATCCTGCAAAAAAAATAAATAAATAAGCAAGGTTAAAAATTGGAGTTATGATCCATTAGCAGACACAAACAATCAAAGCAACATACTGTAAAATTGTTATATGTATCCTGCAAAATTGTTGATGTATCCTGTGAAATTTATAATGTAAAATTGCACATAACATGTAAACTAAAAGATAATCACAGTAAAAGAATACTGTAACCAAAGTGAATCACAGTAAAAACTGTCTAATACATAATTTTCATCTGCTAATTTGACAGTATTGAAGGCTTATTTTACATGATATAGATTCATAAATAAATATTAACAATTGTTATCTGTATCCTGTAAAATTATCATATGTATCCTGTAAAATTATTATATGTATCCTATAAAATTGCACATATACTGTAAACTAAATTGAATACTGTAACCCTAGTGAATCATAGTGAAAACTATCTAATACATAAACTTTACACATGACTAATACTTTCTGTAATAAACTGCATCAATACTGTAAACTTACTAGATAAATGCACTATCTAATGCTGTTTATGAGTACAACTGTTAAACAAATCCTCTAACTATGATTAACAAAAGTGAATCATGTAAACTGTTACACATATCATGTAAAATTGCTATATGTATCATATAAATTACATCATGTTATAAACTTGTATATCCATACTGTAAATTTTTACATATATCCTACATAACTTACATAACCTATAAAACTATTGCTTGAATCTTGTGAAATAATGCATATATACTATAAAATGCTAAAGTTAACAAAATTACCTGCGTGAAATTCATAGGGTTATCGGTTATCAAGTTGTAGATATAGCGTAACACAAATATTGCGCAATCCATTGAACTTTCTCCCTACTAAGGGTCATTCTCTCGAGTAGTGGCAAGATCTTTCCAAGCTGCGTTAGCTGAAAGAAAAAATGATATCATCAAATTTCAGACACACTATACAAGTCATAATTCTATAAATTAAGTACATAAAACCTATAAATTAACTGAAACTTTTTAAATAAAACACTCACAAGTCCTCCAGGCAAGGAACTCTTTCCGTCATTTGATCGTGTGCCAGTGGTAATTCAGATATCCAGCTTCTCCACCAGCTGACGTGTAGTAATGAATCTTCACACCAGGAACATCCACAGCAATAAGCACCCAATGCTTGTTACATATTGGAACGAAGAGCCATTTGATGGTGTCAAACTGAGAGACAAACAACTGCGGAATGGCTCTGAGCGCTGCTCTCTCATCATAATCATGCATGAGAATCTGCAATAGACAAAAAACACAAACATTAAAATATTAGTGAAGTATTTGAAAATTTAAAGTCTGAAAATTAAATTCATAATATACAAAAGTACACCACAACTTACGGATAAATATGGAGAAATGAAGAACCATGGTGCCTTCACTGGTGTCTCGTATTGCATCAAACCAAGGACCATCTCGACAAGCTGCGAAATCAATACATTATATGTAAATACATTTAACTGTTGTAAGCTATAAAAATGTTAAGTAGATCATGTTAAATATTTTACATTTAATAACATCTGAAAAAGCTGCATAATTGTTGTATCCTACATAAATTATATAACCTATAAAACTATTGCATGAATCTTGTGAAATAACTCATATATCCTGTAAACTAATACTGCATGACTAATACATCCTGTAATAAACTGCATAAATACTGTAAATTTAGTTAATAGATACTAGAATTTTAAATTAGTATAATTGTTAAACAGATCCTGTAAACTTATTAACCAAAATGAATACTGTAAATTGTGTCACATATCCTGTAAAATTGTTATATGTATTTTATAAAGTGAATCATGTTATAAACTGCATCCATACTGTAAATTGTTACATATATACCCTATAAAATAACAGATAAATACTCTAAACTATTATGTAAATAATGTAAAATATTGTACAAATCATACCTCACTGCTAACTGGCAGGTCATGATACATCAAGTCTTTTATTGCTGTCAATCTGCAATGAAAGTCTCCTAGTGTGTGGCGAAAAACTTCTTCATTGTCTATGAGCCTCTTGTTCTTGACCTTGACCCACCAGTCATCAAGTATAAGGATGACCTCACTTGATAACTTCTCCCTATGTTGGTACCCAAATCTTTTTATAGCTGGAGGCTTTTCGGCATCTGGGTCACCTCCATCATAAAACAAAGAATTCTGATGACTCCATTGGGTAACATCACGATTGAAGTTAAGGGGTTTAGGATGTTTGTAATTGTCTATTATATGAGGTATTACTCCTTCACACTCTTGCCAAGTTTGATGAGTGAGGTTGAATGGTGGTTCGTACGACGGTTCAACCACAAAATCCTGAAATTTATCTCTTAGTTCATCCTCACTTATATTTTGTGACTTTGGCAGTATGACCCTTCGACCCCTTTGCACAATCTGCTTTTTTTTCGGAGGTGGTTTTGTCCCCTTTCCTTTCTGCACTGCTTCTAGTTTTCGTCCCTTCCTCGGTACTTTCGTTTTCTCCACAACCTCTACAGTACTTTGACTTCCCTTGTCAGACCCTTTGTTGTTTTTGTTCAACTCCTCTTGGTTCTTCATTAACATCTCCTGTGTATGCTCAATTACTGTTTTTCTGCAAACATTGCTGAAAACCATAGTTGCTAGATCAATAATAATTTCTTGATCTTCATCAATGCATCCCACCTCCTGATTTTTCGGGTTTTGTGTACCTTCTTGGCTACTCATGCTCTCCCGAATTTGGAATAATTGTTGTACAACCTATTGAAATGAAAACAGTGAACATTGTAAAATGACCACATATATAATGTACAATAACAAAGTTATCAACTTAAAACAACTACATAAATACTCTAAAAAAATGCATCAATCATGTAAACTGTTGCACATATCCTGTAATATTATTAAATATATCCTATAAATTGCATGTATGATATAATACCTATATCCTGTAAAATAATACCTATATACTCTAAAACTATTAAACATATCATGTAAGAACAATAAAATAAAAACAATGCATAAATCCTGTAAAACTGTTAAACATATCCTATAAATTGGGTATTTTCTAGGCTGTTAATACTTTAAACCAGTTTGTTAATACGTTAAAGCAGCTCTAGGCATTATGTCAATACTGTAAACCAACTATGTGTATATTATAAACCCACTTATTGTATGCTGGTAAAATAACAATGTTACAACTATGAAAAATAATAAAAATACATAACAAAAAAAAACAATAAAAACCTCTTCTTCTCCTCCTTCAACTTCTTCTGCTATGGTATTCAACCTTCCCTGTAGTCCACCCTAAAACTAATTTTATAAAAACAATCAATCAATACTTTAAAACAGCTATGTGAATATTATAAAGAAAGTAAATGAATACTGGTAAAATAAGTATGTTACAAATGTAAAACATACTATAAATAAATAATAGAAAAAATATCAGAATAAAAACCTGCTCTGATTGCTCTGGACCCGCTTTCGCACGGCAGACAATTTCTTCTTGTATTTTATCTAAACCGAAGTGCTCCACATTCTGCTGAATCGACAAATCCTTCAATAAATTAAATAAAAATTGTAAAATTACTCTATGTATACTGTACAATCACACTATAAAACAATAATATGAATAATGTACAACTTTGAGGTCAATAAAACAAAATATCAGAATAAAAACCTGCGCAGTTGTGCTTGTAAAATCAGAAAAAGATGGAGATGGATCAAAATTCTCTCATTCAGCATCTTCTGCTCTGTCCTGAACATTCTCTTTGTTAACATTCTCTTTTTCTCCTTTGTCGTTAACATCCTCTTTGTTAACATTCTCTCCTTCCTCAGCATGTTTTTCTCCTCTGTCCTCAACATTCTCTCTTTTCTTAGCATTCTCTTCTTCTGACTCCTCAACATTCTCTCTCTCCTCATCAACTTTCTTATCATCTTCTTCTGTTGCATCCTCTTCACTCTTTTCACTCTCCTCACTCTCCTCATTACTCTCCTCACTCTTCTCACGATCTTCTTCACTGTCTGCACTTTCTACTATTACACAATCACTATCTACACCAGTTTGCTGAACCTCTTCTTCTGGTTGACTCTGGCTCTGTGTAAGTCCCATGCCCAGGCTAAATGAAGGTTGGCTTGGATCATTTGCTCTCTTTGATCGCCTTTCATATTTTTTGTGACCTTCAGCTGAGGGACTGCTGTCAAAATCCAACCTCTTCCTTTTACCTGCAGAATAGACAAAGTCAATATAGTAAAACAAATGTATGTATACTGTATAATAACAGAGTGAATCCAGTAAAACAACACTGTGTTCCCTTGAATATTTTCCATTTATAATATTTTACCTTCAGAATATGAATGCTGTATAATAACAAAGTCAATCCAGTAAAACAACACTATGTATACTGTACAATAACAAACTGAATCCAGTAAAACTTACCTCGATCTTTGACCGCCTTGTTCTCGGTAGCCATCTTCTTTGCAGAATACCTCATTTCAAGTTCATCTGCATCTTTAGGATCTTTTCCATCACTTCTGGTTCAATATCTTCAAGTTTTGGAAAACTTGAAACCACGTACACAATATTCGGATTAAGATCTTTGATGGAATCCCTCAAATATTGGCAGGGTACAACTCCAAATTTCATTAGAACTGGAGTGATTTCCAACAATATGTCGAAAGTTGGCGTATTACAAACGCTTTGCAATTTTACAGGATCACAGACAAACTCCAAGTAATTGGCAGCGACAAAACCTTTCTCCTTCAAAGGTTCTTCTGCCATAAAATGTTTCACTGGAGATTCTTATATGTTTGATGCTGAAATGTGAAACAGCTGCCTTTCAAAATTCGGCCTCTTGACTATATTACATAACCCGTTGTACCAGTCCAGGTACCGGAGAATGTGTCCAGTCGAGCTTCTCATCTTCTCAAAGCCAGTTTGCTCATAGAACCACACTTGAAAAAAATAAAAAAGTTAAACAAATTGTTATATATATCCTATGATTAACCAATGTGAATACTGTAAACCTATTGTATAAATTCTGTAAAATTGTGCTATATATCCTATGAATTGCATCATGTACTAAACTGCATCCACACTGTATACTAATCATATAAATACTGTAAAATGGTTGGATATATCATGTACAACTGTTAAATATATCCTACAAGGCACTGTACATAACCAATGTGAATACTGTAAACCTACTATATGAATCCTGTAAAATTGTACTATATATCCTATGAACTGCAGCCTGTACTAAACTGCATCCACACTGTAAACTCATCATATAAATACTTAAAATGGTTACATATATCCTGTAAAACTGTGAAATATATCCTACAAGGCACTGTCCATAACCAATGTGAATACTGTAAACTACTATATGAATCCTATAAAATTGTGCTATATATCATATGAATTGCATCCTGTACTAAACTGCACCCACACTGTAAACTCATCATGTAAATACTGTAAAATGGTTGGATATATCATGTACAACTGTTAAATATATCCTACAAGGCACTGTACATAACCAATGTGAATACTGTAAACCTACTATATGAATCCTGTAAAATTATAATATATATCCTATGAATTGCCTGTATCAAAATTATAATTATATAGTTGTAAATAAACTTACAATTAGCGCCAGAGAACAGCCTGGCAGGTAGCTAGTTTTCTTTAGTGTTGTCTGCGTCTGGCTTGCCGGTTCATCATCTGTCATGTCGTCATCTGATATTTCTTGAAGTTTGCACCACATGGCGGCATTCGCAATGTGGGTATGCAACATGTTATAAACTGCTGCACCCCAGTTGTATTTTGCCAAATCTTCAAGACGCTCTGCCTACCTGAAAAAGGTTAAGGTATACTATATTAGAATTAATTCAAAAGATTATACAACATATCAACTTCCATATTAATTCGCGTACCTGAACAGATGCAAAGGGACACTCTCAGCAGTGTTTGGGAACAAAATTGTTGTAAACAAATACAACACCAACAGAGAAATGACATCTCTTGGTGTTGATGCATTATTGTCTAAAAGTTGAACAATGACCCTTTCAAGCTCCTGCCTCCTGATTTGTGATTTTCTCCCAAAATACCTCTCACGAAGAAGTGACGTTGAAGTCCTTACCTGACTTAGGTCAACAACGTCACCCTTCAACGGCAGACACAAGAAGTGAGATACACTTCCAGAGGTGAAATACAATTTTTTCTCTTGAAAAAGAAAATAACCGTGATCATTGTCATATTTTGTTAAAATGGTTTGCAATATCGCATTGGACACTTATATTTTTTTGGGAATTACAAAAAGATGGAGGAAGGGTGTGGAAAACAGGAGCTTGCGATGTTCCACGGTCAATTTGTGAAAAACTTGACTGTGGATAAATGTCATGGCAAGGTCAACAACACATTTGTTGGTGACTATGCCATATCTATCCAATTTTTTGGCTGCAAAACAAAAACAAAGTTGTAGTGAGATAAATATTATAAACTTACTAGATCAATACTGTAAACGTAGTAGATAAATGCTGGACTTTTAGATCATTACTGTATCCGGTAACTATGATAAACAAAGTGAATACTGTAAAATGATGCACATATCCTGTAAGCATGTTCTATATATCCTATAAATTAGATACTCTAGTAAATTGAATCTATACTGTAAACTTACTGGATATATACAATAAAATTAAGACATATATCCTGTAAAAATGTTAAGTATATCATATTAAGTACTGTACATAACATTTACAACTGAGTAATACATCATTTAACAAACTGCATCAATACTGTAAACTTACTAGATAAATACTGCATGTATCCTGTAACTATGATGAACAAAGTGAATACTGTAAAATGTTGCACATATCCTGTAAAATTATTCTATATGTCCTATAAATTGCATAATCTAATAAATTAGATCCATACTGTAAACTTATTAGTTATATACTGTAAAATTAACACATATATCCTGTAAAAATGTTAAGTATATCATATTAAGTACTGTACATAACTTTTAGAACTGAATAATATATCCTTCAACAAACTGCTAAACTTACTGGTAAGCAGATGCTGTAACTATTAATAACCAAAATGAATACTGTAAAATGTTGCATATCTCCTGTAAAATAGTTCTATGTATCCTATAAATTGCATCCTCTAATACAACTGTTAAACATATTTACTGTTAAATTACTAACGAATGATGTAAACACACACAATGAATAATCTTTTAAAGAAAATAAGAAGCAAAACCTTGTTCAATTTGAGAATGTTTACTGAGAGCATCTTTACCCTTCCCCGTCTTCTTTTTTCTTTGGTGCATCTGAGAAAAAATTTAGAGTTTGTTTACTATACTGTGAAATAACTCTGACAATAATGTGAAATTACTAACGAATAATGTAAAATAACATTGCTAAACAGATCCTGTAACTATGATTAACCAAAGTTAATACTGTAAACTGTTGCACATATCCTGTACAAATGTTATAAATATCCTATAAATTGCATCATGTAATAAAAGTTGCATACATACTGTAAACTTATTGTATAAATCCTATAAAACTGTTAAATATATACTGTAAGTACTACCTAACCTTTACAACTGACTAATACGTAACCTTTGCAGATTTACCCTTTCCTTTATTTTTTTCTTTCATTTGATCTGTAAAAAAATAATATCACAAAACCTGACAAAATTGTACTGCATACTGTAAAGAATAACACTAACCTTGGGACTGCTTACTAGCAAATCTTGGAGAAGAACGACTTCCTTTGTCCGATGCATCTGACAAAGAAATTTTCATTAAACATTAGATCTAAAAATCTGTAAAATAATTAATGTAACTCTAACAAATCAATACTTTCAAATATCAGTGTATTAGTATGAAAATAACATATCGAAAAAGCAAAATCTGAGAAATACTGTAACCCTAACAAATCAATACTGTGAAATACCAAATCAATACTTTCAAATATCAATGTATTAGTATGAAAATAACAGATCGAAAAAATAAAATCTGAGAAATACTGTAACCCTAATAAATCAATACTTTAAAATTAATAAAAATGGAATCTTGAAATTAACAAGTGTAGCGATTGAAATAACAATTTCTCCCATTTCAGTAACAAACTGATGAAAATAAAGACAAAGCGATTTAAATATCAGTGCATTACTGTAAAATATCAGATCCAGTGGCGATAGATAGAAATTAGTAGGGAAATAGAGTAAAATAAAGTATAATATCTCACAATCTGATGAAAATAAAGTAAAATCTCACAACCTTTCGCTGTTTTCTTCATTTTGTTCAAATCGCCAAGTGAGAGAGAAATCAGATCCAGTGGTAGTAGAGAGAAATTAATAGGGATAGAGAGAAATGGTGATCCAGTGGGGATCGATTGACAGCGAGAGAGTGAGAGAGTGATAATCTCAGAATCGCTAAGTGAGAGAGGGGTTTAGTCGGCGCCGAGAGATTTTGCGAGAGAGTGCGAGATTTTGCGAGAGCGCGAGAGAGTGAGAGAGTGAGAGAGAGAGAGAGAGTGGGGTTTAGACGAGGTTTAGTCGGGCGGGCTTTAGTCGGACTCCAGTCGGGGTTTAATTGGTTGGAAAAATGGAAATGGCAACGGTTCATATATAACAGAGTGTTATATAATTATAGTTAGGGTGATATAGTTAGATCATATGAAGTTACATCACAATTTATTTGACCAATTACTGCCTGGCCTGTCAAAATAATTATAGTGATGTGAATCCTGCAAATTACTGCTACAAATACTGTAAACAACTTAATACAATACTTTCAAAAGATTCTTGCAATACCTTTCCCTCTACCTCTGGCTCGTTTTCTGGGGACTGTTGAACCATCACATACTTCTCTTGATGCACCAGTTCCCCTCTCTCTAGAAGCCCTTCCTCCAGATCCACCATTATCAATTGTACTTGTACCATCTACAACCTGTTCAACATCTCCTGAAACAAATAAAAATAAAATAAGGAACATAATAAAGAAGTGCAATACCAAACAATTAAAAAATCATTTTTACAATATTCAAAAGTAAACTTTTTAGTCTGTTTAGAAGATCTTCTAGCCCATTGAGAACTTTATTTTCATTGTTATCACTAACACAACCAAAGTTAAGGAAATCTTCAATTATTGGATTCATCTTCCTTGTCAGATCATATCTCCTGCAAGAAATTAAAAAATGATTTCACATAAGAATAGAAAAACCACATCAACACCAATACTGTAAAAATAGTAAGTAAATCCTTCAAAATTTCAATTGTTATCTATTAATTTCAACACTGCCACCATCAGGACATGGAGCAGGAATCAAATCAAATCGAACTTTGTCCTTCCTCCATCGATCAAGTATGTACTTATCATTAACATATAATTGCTTCTCATGCTTCAAAACCATGATCGAGTGAGCGCAAACAATACCAGAAGCCTCAAATTTTTTGCAAATACAAAAAACTTCTTTCAACTGTTCCTTGTACTGTACCTCAAAGATATTTCCAAAAATATCTTGAACTTCATAAACCATTGTAGAGTCTTCCAGTTGCAGTTTAAAAACACAAGTCAAATTGACAGATTGTCTAACCTCATGTTGAAACCTATAGAATATGGTATTCGTGTATAAACTACAAAACTGTTTCTCAAATTCTAAATCAGATATTAACACCGGTGTTGTGGTCTTGTCCTTATGGTCCATAAAATGCTCTCTCTCCCAAATCCTACTCAAACCAGATTCAAAATTGACAACGAATTTAGCAAGTGTTGCCTTATACCGGAGATAATTATCAAAAAAGGCATTCATACTCTCAACCCTTTGGGTGGTATTAATACTAGCCCAAAATCTGTCATTCAAAAAAACTGGCACCCATTTACGCCTCTGTCTGAATATACTTTTAAACCACGGTGCATCTTCGTACCCAATTTCCACCATCAGCTTCCTCCAATTTTCTTCAAAATCCAATGGAGTTTTGGCTTCGTATACTGTTGCCTTAACCAAATAGGTTAAAGCCTCCTTATCATCTTGCCCACTGAATTTACTCGGTAATTTATGAAGAATGTGCCAAGCACAGTACCTATTTGGTTAAGGAAAATAGTATCTAATCAGTAAAATCAGACATTCAGCTAACAAGACAACTGTGAAAATAGTTGGATATATCCTGTAAATTATTGCCTAAATAGAGTAAAACTATTCACCATATCATGTAAAAACAATAAAAGAAAACAAAATGCATAAATCCTATAAACTGCTGCACATATCCTGTAAAAATGTTAAGTATATCCTATGAACTACTGTACATAACATCCAAACTTGATTCCTATATCCTGTAAAAAAATGTACATATCTTGTAAACCTCTTAGATAAATACTGCAAATATAAACCACTGAAAGCATTACCTATGGACAGTGTCATCTCCCAAAACATGCCGAACGCCTTTCTCAATACTTGGACACTGATCTGTCAGGATACCGCCAGGCTTGACACCGTTCATGCAAGCTATGAATTTCTCCATGCACCATTTATAGTCCTCCTCAATCTCTCTTCCAAGTAGAGCACAAGCGAAAATTACTGTCTGCCAGTGATGGTTGACACCAACAAACAGAACAAGCGCCATATCATACTTGTAAAACAATTTTTAATATTCAGTAAAATCAGATATTCAGATAACAAGAGATCTGTGAAGACAAATGCATATATCCTGTAAACTAAAGAATATATAATGTAAAAATACACAACATATGATGTAAAACAGAATACAAGAAAAACAATGCATAGATCATGTAAACTGTTGCACATATCCAGTAAAATTGTTAAATATATACTGCAAAATATTGTACATACCCTTTGAACTTGATTCATATATTATGTAAAAGCAATGTATATATCCTGTACAACAATTAGATAAATACTGAAAAATTGATATCAATTAAAATTACCTATTTGTAAGATATGTGGCATCCATAACAACAACATCATGATAATATTTGTAGGCTGCACGACCTCGTCCATCGGCCCAGAAGATATTCCACAAATGAGCATCATTTGTATGCTTGTATGTATACCAGAAATTTGAATCATACAGCTGCTTCTTCTCGAAATAATCCGCTAATAAACTAGCATCATGCCCACCAATAAGAGCCCTCAATTTGCCCCTTTTGTACTTATCAATGTGGTTTCGAGCATCCTTTCGTGTAAAAGTTCCCTTAAAATACCCACCAGCCATCTTTAACACCAGTTCAATGCTATTTGCTGGCAACAACCCTTGATCTGAGTTAAATTCGAGCATATCCTTGAATCTCTTTGGAATATACCGATAACCCAGAATAAGAAAGGATGAACCGGGAGTCAGTTCATGGTTATGCTCCAGAAACAACTTTTCTACTCTCCAAGATCAAGTCAACTCAGAATATTTAATTTTCAGAAAAACCTTACAGTTTGAGTTTCCAGAAGGCCTCCACCGCTCTGGAAAAGGCTCTCCTTCTTCCACTTTTTCACGTTTTTCTCTGAATTTAGTGCATTCAAATCTGAAATCGACCACATTACCACCCTTCTTGTGAAATGTCCTCTTGCACACACCAAAACCAGTCTGAAAACCATAAAGTTTCCAGAAATCATGAGCTTCCTTATTAGAATCAAAATCATCCCCAACAACAGGAGCACTAACTATCTGGTTTTCAGCAAATTCTAACTCTCCTGATCGCTGTCTTACTGTATCTAAAATTACATTCGGTTCTGGTTCTGCATTCAAATCCCATTGATGAATCTCAGACTCTCCTGACCCCTCTCTTACTTCTGGTTCTACTTCTGCATTCAAAACCTCAGGTTGTACATTCAAATCCCATTCACGTACAACTCTATCTTCTACAACTTGATCAACTTGAAGAACACTAGCTACAGAAATATCACTTCCCAGTTCTTCATTTAAGTCAAAATCCATTGCATAAAAACTGTAAACATGAATCATAAACAATGTAAGACACCACAACAAAAGCAGACAATTAGATATTCCAGATAACAACATATCTGTGAAAACAATTGGACATATACTGTAAAATAATACCTCTATCATGTAAAACTGTTAAATATATCCTATAAAGTAGTTTCCTTCAGAATATTACTTATACCATGTAAAACTGTTAAACATATCATGTAAAAAATAACAAACTAAAAAGTATTAATAGATCATGTAAACTGTTGCATATATCCTGTAAAACTGTTAAATATATCCTATAAAGTACTGTACATAACTAACCTGATCAATACATCCTGTAATAAAATTCACCATACATTGAAGTTAATAGATAAATACTGGAATTTTAAACAAGTACATATATCCTATAAATTACTGTGAAACTGTAAATCTATTGCATGAATCCTGTAAAATTGTACCTATATCCTGTAAATCTATTGCATGCATCCTGTAAAATAATAACTACAACCTGTAAATGTATTGCATGAATCCTTTAAAATAATAACTACAACCTGTAAATGTATTGCATGAATCCTGTAAATTACTAAATAACTATTGATGGCGTTAAATCAGAATCCAAAGTGAATCCTAACAAAACAATCATGTAAAATATTAACTACAACCTATAAATCTATTGCATCAATCCTGTAAAATACAATAATTAAATAACTCACCGAATTTAAAGTTCACTGCTAGCCTTCAATCCAAATCCACTCTGATGAATTCGAACGTGAAATTGAATACTGTGAAACAAAATATAGAATGTATTGCATGAATCCTGTAAAATAATGACTACAACCTGTAAATGTATTGATAGATCATGTAAATTACTAAATAACTACTGCTGGCGTTAAATCAGAATCCAAAGTGAATCCTAACAAAACAATCGTGTAAAATAATAACTACAACATATAAATCTATTGCATCAATCCTGTAAAATAAAATAATTAAACAACTCACCAAATTTAAAGTTCACTGCTTGCCTTCAATCCAAATCGACTCTGATGAATTAGAACGTAAAATCGAATACTGTGAAAAAAAATATAGAATGAATCAAACAACTGAAAAAAACAATATTAAGACAACGATCAGTGTAATTTTGATTTCAACAAAAGAAACGAGATCGGGAATTCAATTCAAATAAAAAAAATGAAATTAACAAAACGATCGGTGTAATTTTGATTTCAATAGAAGGAAGGAAATTTAAACAGATCAGCAAAGAACTCACAGTATTCGATTTCTTCGCCTGAAGCTTCCGTCGCCTGAAGCTTGATCCGCCTCCTGAAGACTCCGTCGTTTGCCTGAAGATTCCGTCGCCGTGATACGTCGCTCTCGGTGAGGTTCCGTCGTACACCTGACGGCTTCCGCCTGAAGGCTATCGCTCTCGCCACAAGATCGCCACAAAAAGATCGGGAACAGAAAAGGAAATTCAAAAAAAGGAAATATGCGGGGAATGAAGGGTTTTAAAAGACGTTATTAGTGGGGCCGTTAACGACAGTTTAAATTAGTTGGAACTCTTATCTAATTACTTTGGGGATAATCCGGGGACGAGTCTCTGGGTATCATAACCTATTCTCTTATTATATTAACACAACCTCATCTAAATATTTTACTGTATAGACAATTTCACCCTTCATTAAGTATATATTTTCTTTAAAATTGATTCTCTCTCAGATAATACCACAAAAAAATTCCTCAAAATTAATGTTTTATAAACTATGTTATTCGTTTAAAATTTGTTTCTCTCATATTATTATCTGATATTTTTTCTTAAAAGTTCGATTCATGAAATAAGTATTCATGAAATAATTTATTTTAAGAGAATTACAACAGTGAAATATTTTATTATATTATTAAAATATATCAATATTATATATATTGATAGATTTTATTAGCTAACATCACAAGTTTATTAATTAACAATCTACTGTATATAAATTGTTTTGTCAATTAACATTTTATCATTTTTTGTACAAATTGAATGACTAAAAAAAATGACATGGTTATCTAAAAAGACTAATGCAAATTATCATGAATAATTTTGAAATTCAACTTATGATTAAAAAAATAAAATAAAAGTACAACATAACACTACATAAAAAATTAAAGATTTGGTAAATTAATGAATTGTGTACATTAAACAAAAAGTGATAAAATATTCTAGAAATTCCCAATATCATATTGGAAACCATCCAAGTTGATGATAGCTCATTAATTTGATAGGAGATTGATCCATCTATTCAATTAACAAATATAAATTAATTACAAAACATCAATAAAAATAATTCTTAACAATTTTAATTAAAATAAACATATAGATTATACATATAAAAATTAAGAGAACAAATTATAAAATTAAGCAATAAATTTGAGTTGGATCATTTTACATATTAAAGTGAGTGTATCATAAGAGATCAAAACTTTTTAAATTTATATAAAAATATTTAAATACGTACCTTGTTTGCTTGAAAATTGAATTCAGTATGCCGTTTTGAAAATCGTGATGATTGAAATCAAACTTTGAACAATATATACAACAAGTTAAATCAGTAAAAAACAAATTCATATCATATCACAATTTCGAAACTTAATTTTTTTCAAAGATGTTGTGTTAATATTAATGGGTGCGGTGTCAATATGCCTACCCGTTATACATCCACATGGTTTCACCTTGTATATTTTGTTTTTCATTTTTAGCAATTCTTATCCTTGCTTTCTTTTTAGCGAGTCGATTTTCTGTCATTTTACGCTTGATTTTTTTTGGAAAAGCCCTGTTCTATCCAATAGTTTTTATTTTCATTTTTAGGAGTTTTATTTTGTATATTCTTAATTAATTGATATTAAAAAGATGCTAGTGGAAGAGGCAATTTAGTGTCAGGGTGGATACTTTGCCCAAGTTTTAAAACAAAAAAAAATTACATCTCTTTTATCTCAAGTAAAAATTGTAAAATTATGTTGCAGCCAAAAATAAATTAAAATTATCCACCATTAAAAAACTAGGAATATTTTGACTCACTCTTCAATTTTAGTCTGACTTTCCCACGCATAATAATGTTACAACCCGTGCTCTCTATCTATTAATAGTATAGGACACAGCGGTCTATGTTTTGGTCAACTTTGGTGACTTAGGAAGATTATTTGATGGCAAAATGAGCTAAGGAAGTAGGTAGATCTATTCAAGAAAAGCTTAATACTATTTTATTAGTATTTTTGGTGGGTTTGTAAAGATTTTGACAAAAAATTCTGCATAATTTTGGCACAAAATATATGGCAATGAGTGAGGATATGGCTAGAAAGTTATTTTTTATACTTTTGAAATAATGGAAATTAATTCGAACTTGATAATTGATAAACAAAATAGAAAATTATAAATTCATTTAGTTGTTTTTTTCGTACAATACAATACACGAGTTAATAAATACGAACTGAGAAACAAAAACAATATACATATTAGGTGCATTGTGATGATATTTTCTTAAAATCTCACAAGTAAATTCTAATAAAATTTACTGACATGTCATGAGAGTCATTACAAAGGCCCTTAATAAATCAACTCCAACACTACTTTATTTCGAATAGTGTGTTAGGATATTTGAACATCATTTGTCTTGTTCGACCTTGACCTCCTTTCTCATCTAAACTCTCTCTTCTACCATGGCCTCTTACAAAATAATATATCTCTTTAAACTGTTAAAATGCTCCTTTAACACATATATTTACCATTAATTTATGGTCGCCAAACCTACCTCCATTCTCTCCTACCACCATAGCCTTTCCAATAGTTTATCTGATAAGGAAATAATCTTATTTTAAAATCCTTACCTAAGTGGCTAAAGAAGTTTCATTTTTATATTGAATAAATACAATGCTTCGAGTAGCTAGAGAATATTAGTACTTTTGTCCTCTATTACATTAAAATATTGGAAGCCTACACAAATAGAATTGATGCGATCTAATAGCTAACGACACAAATGGAATTTTCTTTGAATTCCTGGCAGTTAGATGCCACGTTCACTAGATGTGTTAGGTTGTTAAAATCTTGTTTGAGATGTAATTAACAACGATACCAATTAATATACCAAATCACAGTAAAAAGGAAAATATTGGTCTATATAGAGTACTAGCTAGTAAATGCAATAATCAAATAAGAATCAAAATTAACTTTAAAAAAAATTCATAGAGGGTGTACTGAGAATTCTCTAATAATTATCACACCTTTTGTTTCAGGTCGTAGTTGTTAAAATTTAAAAATTCATTATTCAAACAACATAAATATTTTTCATTTAAGCTTGGTTCTTACTTAAATTAGGATTAAGTTGAATTTCATATTTAAATATTGATTATTAGAGTAATTAATCAATAAATATTAATAAGAATAATGTTTAATTAAAGTGTATTTGGTAACGAAATATGGAACAACAGTACTAAGCATCATTTTTGTTTCCTGTCTACACTCTTTCATTATTATAATCTTTTCTTTAATTATATTTAGTTGCTAGTAGCATGTGTATCTGACAACGACCTTGTATGGATTAGCACGCATTGCTATTCAAAATAGGCGACGCCGAGTTGTTATACATTCTCTTTTACTTAAATTTGAAATAGATTTGAACTAATAATTATATAATATATAGTAGTCTGAATACAAAACATTCATTAGTTAGTACACTTCAATTTCTGTGTATTATTTTAGATAAATAAGAAAAATACTTGGAGCTAGAAAAGAAATAATTAATTATCAAGTACAAGTTTAGTGCCTTCAAATATGAAGTATATGTTTTCCACGTCTATCTCATCCAGAAATAACCTACAATATCTACAAGTCCACGTCTATTAATCGTCATACCACTTTATTTTTCAAATCTGGTGGCGGGAATTAAGAAAGACGCTCCACATTTGTTTTTCTTGATTCTATATTAATATCATACCACTTTTTCCATGATGCATAATCAACTCAAGTTTTAAATAGAGCTTCATGCCAACTACCGCAATGTTGGGTATTAAGCACCAAAGGAATCTCATGATGCAGTACTGAGATCAAACTATACAAGGAGACAAGACAAATTTCCTATGTCAAGTTATTTTATATTTCTGTCAGGTTAATATAAAGTTTCCTATGTCAAGTTATTTTATTCTTTACTTTATATTTTTATTCTAAAACATTAGTCAAATTTGACACCACTTGTGTTGTTTGTAATAAAATTTTGAAACTCTACTTCCATCTTTCTCTTAAAAAACAAGTCAAGTTTTTAAACATTCTAGTCATGTTATATCATATAACATGTTATATATGGCTAGTCCAATTCTTTTTGGCTCACCTCATTTATTGATCTGATCATAACACTTTGTTGATCAGATACAAAAATGTGGTTTTATGCATTAAAACAAATTGTGGTATGAGATTTGTGTTATATGCTTAACGTTAAAAGAGCTCTTAAAATATAAAATTTTTTGGTATCCCCTGCATAAAATTTCAGCACAATATAGGAAGTTATATTAACACAAACTTTTTTTCTGCCAAAGAAATTGTTGGATACAAGCTTTTTTCATATATATTATTTAATTTAAAAAAAGCTTTATATTAAATAAATATTTTCCTTCTCAGAACGAGCTACAGAAAAAAAAACATGGTATTAACTAATAAAAAAAGTCATTAAATATTTTAGAATCTTATGCAAATGGTAGATCTCTAAATACACAAGTTACTACATAGATCACTGCGAATCATCTTACGCAAATGATAGAACTTGGTTTGCATTCTGTTGTTCTGATTTATGGTTTCCCCACTAAGGTTTTCTTCACATAAATCTAATGACTCCCAACGAGGCTAAGTCGTACAACATAGTTTCTCTTACCATTAAAGCACTGTCACTACCCTAACGGATTAAACTAGATCATCAAATTTAGATGAAGGGATAATAAATCACAAAAGCATTTCAATTAAACAACAAGAAATCATAATCAACAGAAAATATATATATCAAAGCATCATGAGTAACAAGGTTTATTGCCTAGCCCCTAAGAAAAGAACTTAGCCGCGGAACGGCATTGTTACAATCACTCCTCTCTTTCTCACTTAATCAAATCTAACCCAAATTACAAAGATACTAAACTATTATGTCCAGGGTGCTTATATAGGAGTAGAGGGACGTCTGGAGTTGAGTGGAGGCCAAGAAACATGATCTGGATACAGCTGTCAGCAGTTATTCCCCAAAGGGCGCCTTGGTTACAGACCGTATTAGGTGATACGGTCCATATTGAGACCATGTCACTGAAGGGTTTAATGCATATTGCGCTATCTCCTGGTCCGTATCCGGCTAGGTCCGTATTAGGCAATACGGGCTGTAACAGAGCCTTAGTCAATGAGTGTCGCTTGAAACTTGAATTCAATATGCCGTTTTGAAAATCGTGATGATTGAAATCAAATTTTGAACAATATATACAACAAGTTAAATTAGTAAAAAACAAATTCATATCATATCACAATTTCGAAACTTTAAATTACATCAATGCAGAATAAAATAAAAAGGAAAAGAGTATCTACCAATTATGGAAATCAAATAATTAATAAATAATAACTATATTAATTACATTATGAACAAATATGGTAGTTAGAAAGACATTTAAAGAAAGTTAAAATTGTCCGAAATTAAATTTTTTTCAAAGATGTTGTGTTAATATAAATGAGTGTGGTGTCAATATGCCTACCCATTATACATCCTTCCTTATAAATGAGTGTGGTGTCAATATGCCTACCCATTACCCATTATAAATGAGTGTGGTTTCACCTTGTATATTTTGTTTTTCATTTTTAGCAATTCTTATCCTTCCTTTCTTTTTTAGCGAGTCGATTTCTGTCATTTCACGCTTGATTTTTTTTCGAAAAGCCCTGTCCTATCCAATAGTTTTTGTTTTTATTTTTTTTTTAGGAGTTTTTTTTTGTATATTCTTAATTAATTGATATTAAAAAGATGGTAGGGGAAGAGGCAATTTAGTGTCAGGGTGGACACTTTGCTCAAGTTTTAAAACAAAAAAAAATTACATCTCTTTTATCTCAAGGCAAAATTGTAAAATTATGTTGTAGCCAAAAATAAATTAAAATTTTCCACCATTAAAAAACTAGGAATATTTTGGCTCACTCTTCAATTTTAGTCTGACTTTCCCACGCATAAAATGTTACAACTCGTGCTCTCTATATATTAATAGTATAGGACACAGCGGTCTATGTTGAGTGACTTTGGAAGATTATTTGATGGCAAAATGAGCTAAGGAAGTAGGTAGATCTATTCAAGAAAAGCTTAATACTATTTTATTAGTATTTTTGGTGGGCTTGTAAAGATTTTGACAAAAAATTCTGCATAATTTTGCCACGAAATATTTGGCAATGAGTGAGGGTATGGCTGGAATGTTATTTTTTATACTTTTGAAATAATGGAAATTAATTCTAACTTGATAATTGATAAACAAAATAGAAAATTATAAATTCATTCAATTATTTTTTTGGTACAATACAATACACGAGTTAATAAATAGGAACTGAGAAACTGTAGAAAAATAAGTAGAATTAGGAACAAATAAGCCTCAGAGCCCTTAATGGGTTTAATTACCCTTAGCGGGTTTTGTTCATCATAGGCTAAATAAGAAATAAAGGGAGCAACTAAATTTGGTTATAAAGTTACTCAACCTTTATTCCTTAATATAGAAAGTTACTGTTTTATTTTCCAATAGCTATTTTTCTTTTATTTTCGCTATATATAGCTCACTGTACAACTTCTCAGTTCAATATACAGAATTTTCATCAATTTTGGTCTCTGTCTCTTATCACAAAAATTAACATGGTATCAGAGCGGGATTAAAATCCTGACTCAAGAAAAAAATTCAGCAGCAATACCAGCAACTGCACAGCATACAGCAACCAAGCGATACCAAAATTCAGCATACCAATAGTGTTGTCTTTTAACAAGAAAAAACCAGAAACCAACAGCATCAGCAAACCAGAAAACTAGCATACCAGTAGTGCTGGTTCTTAACAGAAAAAACCAGAAAATTGCAACACCAACAAACCAGCATACCAGCAGTGAGGGTTTGTACCAGCAAAAGCCAAAAAATTCCCGATGGCACAGAATCATGAAAAACTCACGGGAGTAATGCTCAATGGTAAAAATTACCATTTATGGGCAAGGCAAGTCACCTTTGCCTTAAGCGGCCGAGAAAAAACCAACCATATCAAAAAAGATCACACAATTCCAAAATTATCAGAGCCTCCTACTGAACCCGAAATAAAAGAGTTAGCCAAATGGAAAACAAGCGACCATACAATCATCACTTGGCTACTGGCTACAATGGAACCAAAGGTAGCCGATTTGCTCTCTTATAAATATAGTGCATTAGAAATTTGGGAAACGGCCGAACAACTATACGGCCATAGAAAAAATTACTCTCACATTTACCAAATTCAAAGAGATTATCAACAAGCAAAACAGCAACAAGGTCAATCAGCCATGGAGTTACATGGTTACCTTCAAAAGAAAAAGGATGAACTTAGGGTTTATCGGCCCCCCACCTCTGACCTCGTTGAAATCCAAAAACGAGAAGAACAAGATGCAATTTTTCAGTTCTTAGCAAGCCTCGATTCCTCTTATGAGGCCGTGAGATCACAGATCCTATTACTTGCCGAGTTGCCTTCCTCAGATGAGGTGGCGGCCATGATTGACAGGGAAGAAACAAGGAGAGCAGTAATGGGACAACAACCTTCCGAGAATACCGAAACAAAAGCATTCGCGGCCACGGCTAAGCCCAACCCTAATTTTCGGCCGGAGGTGAGAAGAGACAACACCGGGGTAAAATGTGACCACTGTCGGAGAGAAGGTCATCGCAAGGACCAGTGTTGGTTCCTCCATCCTCACCTCCAACCCAAATGGCACAAGAAGGGTGGAGCCGATGATTGAAAGGGGGAGAGAGGCGGCTGGGAGCGGGAGCGAGACAGAGGCGAAAGTGGTGAACAAAGGGGATCGGGTCTGATAGCTAAAGGGAGAGACGAATCCGAACTGTCCAATTCTAATACCTCTGGAGCCGCTTCCGCTTCTAATAACCCGGATCCTATGAGGCAGCTCCTCCAACAGTTGACCATGTTGCTGAACCAGAAACAAGAAAATCCAAAGACATCTGGTATGATTTATGTTGCAAATTTATCATATTTTCCAAAAAATTCTAGATAGATTTTGGATTCAGATGCAACTGACTATATGACTGGAAATAAAAATTTATTAACCTCCTTTAGAAAATATGAAACCAAAAAATTTGTTACGGTTGCAAATGGTGAAAAAATGGAAATCCTTGGAGAGGGCTCACTAACTATTTTTTCAAAAATAATTCAAAATGTTTTGTATTTAAAATATTGCTCTTCAAATCTATTATCCATTAGTAAAATCACAAACGAGTTAAATTGTGAACTCATTTTTTTGACAAAAAATGTGATTTTTCAGGATCGGATAACCAAGGTTATGATTGGTGAAGGATTTCTAGAAAATGGGCTTTATTTTTGAATGATGAAAAATTCAATCTCAACACTACCAAAAATGAAGAATTAAGCGTACTTTGGCATAAGCGAATTGGACATCCTTCCGACAAGATTTTAAAGAGTCTTTTTAATTTTTCGAAATTAGATAATAGTAGTTGTGAAATTTGTAAGTTAGGGAAGCATACTAGGTTGCCTTTCAAATTATCAAATTGTAAGAGCGAGAAACCTTTTGATTTGGTTCACTCGGATGTATGGGGACCCGCCCCAATTAACTCTTTTAATGGATACAAATATTTTGTTATATTCATTGACGATTTTTCTAGAACAACTTGGCTTTATTTATTAAAAGATAAAAGGGAAGTGTTCTCACAATTTCTTGATTTTTATAACTTCATAGAAAATCAATATGGAGCTAAAATTAAAATCTTTAGATCCGATAATGGAACGGAATTCATAAACCAAAATTTTTCAAAATTTTTTAAGGAAAAAGGAATTTTACATCAAACGACATGTGTTTATACACCTCAACAAAACGGTGTTTCCGAAAGGAAAAATAGGCACTTGCTTGAAATAACTCGAGTGCTTTTATTTCAAAGTAATGTTCCAAAATCTTATTGGTCGGATGCCGTTCTTACCTCTCCATATTTAATAAATAGGTTGCCAAGTGTTAATTTAGATTATAAAAGCCCACTAGAAATCCTTTACCAAAGAAAAATCAATATGAGCATTTGAAAATTTTTGGTTGTACATGTTATGTACACAAAAATAATAAACAAGACAAGTTTGATTATACTTCAATCAAGGCTATTTTTTTGGGGTATTCATCACAAAAAAAGGGATATAAATGTTACGATCCAAAAAACAAAAAAATTTATATCTCTAGGGATGTAACATTTTTAGAAAATGAGCCATATTATAAGGAAACCAATTGTGAGGATTTTTTGAGAGAACCCCACAAGGAGATTACATTATCACCACCCATAATAGAAGATGTTAGGCCAATACAACATGAAATTGCGAATGAAAATGAAAATGAAAGTGAGAATGAGGAGGAAATAGAAGGAGGTTCGGAAGATGAAGAAAACTGAACCATAGAAGACACACCATTACGAAGGTCGGTTCGAACAACACAACCCTCAACAAGGTTTAGGGATTTTATAACCTACAAGGTACAATATCCTATCCAAAATTTTATTACATATGATAATATTTCCTCAAATCATAGAGTTTTTTTGACCTCAATTGAAAAAGAACAAGAACCAAACAATTATGAGGAAGCCATTAAAAATCCAAAATGGAGCAAAGCCATGAAAGAAGAATTAAGTGCCCTTGAAAAAAATGACACTTGGGTAATAGTTCAATTACCAAAAAATAAAAAACCCGTAGGTTGTAAATGGGTATATAAAATTAAGTACAATAGTGATGGCACGGTAGAACGTTATAAGGCTCGCTTGGTTGCCAAAGGATATACTCAAACATACGGTATAGACTATTATGAAACCTTTGCACCGGTTGCAAAAATGAATACCGTGAGAATATTATTTTCTATTGCGGTTAACCAAAATTGGAAATTATACCAAATGGACGTAAAACATGCATTTCTTCAAGGAACACTTGAAGAAGAGATATATATGTCACTACCACCCGGTTATGAAAAAAACCAAAATTGTGATCTAGCTTGCAAATTGAAGAAGTCAATTTATGGATTGAAGCAATCTCCAAGGGCATGGTATGAAAAATTAAGCTCTCATTTAATTTCTTGCAATTTTAAAATTAGCAATGCCGATCATTCATCATTTGTAAAAATTGAAGGAGAAAACACCACCATTATTCTAGTATACGTAGACGACATTATCATTACCGGAAACAATCAAGAGCATATTAACAATATAAAAGTTCAATTAAAATAAAATTTTGACATTAAGGACTTAGGCTACTTAAAATATTTTTTAGGCATAGAAATTGCATATTCCAATCAAGCCTTGTTTATTTCTCAAAGAAAATATACCTTAGACTTGTTGGAAGAAACCGGTAAACTAGGATGTAAACCGGCATCAACACCAATAGATGGCAAGAATAAATTAAATAGCGAGGATGGCGAACCGTTAGAAGATGTAAACCAATTCTAAAGACTTGTAGGAAAATTAATATACCTAACTGTAACACGCCCGGATATTTCTTTTTCGGTAAGTCAAATTAGCAAATTCATGCATGCCCCTAGAACACCACATTTAGAGGTAATAAATAAAATTCTAAGGTATTTAAAAGGAACTCCCGGAAAAAGGAATTTCTACGAAAAACAACAACTCTAACAATGTGTGTGGCTATTCCGATGCAGATTGGGCCGGAAGCTTCGATAGAAAATCGACAACCGGTTTTTGCACATTTGTAGGCGGAAATTTAGTCACATGGAAAAGCAAGAAACAAAATGTCGTGGCACGATCAAGCGCCGAGGCGGAATATCGAGCCATGGCATCCACCGCGAGTGAATTAACTTGGATAAAACAACTTCTTTCGGATTTTGGAATCCAAATTCAATTGCCAATGCAAATGTTTTGCGACAATCAATCGGCGCGCCATATAGCATCCAACCCGGTGTTTCATGAGAGAACTAAACACATTGAGGTCGATTGCCATTTTATTAGAGAAAAGACTCAAGCGAAAGAAATTGAGACTCCGTTTGTAAGAAGTGGAGATCAATTAGCGGATGTCTTTACGAAGGTTTTAGATCCAAAACCGTTTGAAGCAAATATAAGCAAGTTAGGGTTACGAGATATCTACACACCTAACTTGAGGGGGAGTGTAGAAAAATAAGTAGAATTAGGGACAAATAAGCCTCAGAGCCCTTAATGGGTTTAATTACCCCTAATGGGTTTTGTTCATCATAAGCTAAATAAGAAATAAAGGGAGCAACTAAATTTGGTTATAAAGTTACTCAACCTTTATTCCTTAATATAGAAAGTTACCGTTTTATTTTCCAACAGCTATTTTTCTTTTATTTTTGCTATATATAGCTCACTGTACAACTTCTCAGTTCAATATACAGAATTTTCATCAATTTCGTCTCTGTCTCTTATCACAAAAATTAACAGAAACAAAGACAATATACATATTAGGTGTGCATTGTGAGGACACTTTCTTTAAATCTCACAAGTAAATTCTAATAAAATTTCCTAAGAGGTAAACACATGTCATGAGAGTCATTACAAAGGCCCTTAATAAATCAACTCCAACACTACTTTATTTCGAATAGTGTGTTAGGATATTTGAACATCATTTGTCTTGTTCGACCTTGACCTCCTTTCTCATCTAAACTCTCTCTTCTACCATGGCCTCTTACAAAATAATATATCTCTTTAAACTGTTAAAATGCTCCTTTAACACATATATTTACCATTAATTTATGGTCGCCAAACCTACCTCCATTCTCTCCTACCACCATAGCCTTTCCAATAGTTTATCTGATAAGGAAATAATCTTATTTTAAAATCCTTACCTAAGTGGCTAAAGAAGTTTCATTTTTATATTGAATAAATACAATGCTTCGAGTAGCTAGAGAATATTAGTACTTTTGTCCTCTATTACATTAAAATATTGGAAGCCTACACAAATAGAATTGATGCGATCTAATAGCTAACGACACAAATGGAATTTTCTTTGAATTCCTGGCAGTTAGATGCCACGTTCACTAGATGTGTTAGGTTGTTAAAATCTTGTTTGAGATGTAATTAACAACGATACCAATTAATATACCAAATCACAGTAAAAAGGAAAATATTGGTCTATATAGAGTACTAGCTAGTAAATGCAATAATCAAATAAGAATCAAAATTAACTTTAAAAAAAATTCATAGAGGGTGTACTGAGAATTCTCTAATAATTATCACACCTTTTGTTTCAGGTCGTAGTTGTTAAAATTTAAAAATTCATTATTCAAACAACATAAATATTTTTCATTTAAGCTTGGTTCTTACTTAAATTAGGATTAAGTTGAATTTCATATTTAAATATTGATTATTAGAGTAATTAATCAATAAATATTAATAAGAATAATGTTTAATTAAAGTGTATTTGGTAACGAAATATGGAACAACAGTACTAAGCATCATTTTTGTTTCCTGTCTACACTCTTTCATTATTATAATCTTTTCTTTAATTATATTTAGTTGCTAGTAGCATGTGTATCTGACAACGACCTTGTATGGATTAGCACGCATTGCTATTCAAAATAGGCGACGCCGAGTTGTTATACATTCTCTTTTACTTAAATTTGAAATAGATTTGAACTAATAATTATATAATATATAGTAGTCTGAATACAAAACATTCATTAGTTAGTACACTTCAATTTCTGTGTATTATTTTAGATAAATAAGAAAAATACTTGGAGCTAGAAAAGAAATAATTAATTATCAAGTACAAGTTTAGTGCCTTCAAATATGAAGTATATGTTTTCCACGTCTATCTCATCCAGAAATAACCTACAATATCTACAAGTCCACGTCTATTAATCGTCATACCACTTTATTTTTCAAATCTGGTGGCGGGAATTAAGAAAGACGCTCCACATTTGTTTTTCTTGATTCTATATTAATATCATACCACTTTTTCCATGATGCATAATCAACTCAAGTTTTAAATAGAGCTTCATGCCAACTACCGCAATGTTGGGTATTAAGCACCAAAGGAATCTCATGATGCAGTACTGAGATCAAACTATACAAGGAGACAAGACAAATTTCCTATGTCAAGTTATTTTATATTTCTGTCAGGTTAATATAAAGTTTCCTATGTCAAGTTATTTTATTCTTTACTTTATATTTTTTTTCTAAAACATTAGTCAAATTTGACACCACTTGTGTTGTTTGTAATAAAATTTTGAAACTCGACTTCCATCTTTCTCTTGAAAAACAAGTCAAGTTTTTAAACATTCTAGTCATGTTAATTATATCATATAACTGGTTATACATGGTCCAAAAATTTTTGGCTCACCTCATTTATTGATCTGATCATAACACTTTGTTGATCAGATACAAAAAATGTGGTTTTATGCATTAAAACAAATTGTGGTATGAGATTTGTGTTATATGCTTAACGTTAAAAGAGCTCTCAAAATATAAAATTTTTTTGGTATCCTCTGCATGAAATTTCAGCACAATATAGGAAGTTATATTAACACAAACTTTTTTTCTGCCAAAGAAATTGTTGATACAAGCTTTTTTCATATATATTATTTAATTTAAAAAAACTTTATATTAAATAAATATTTTCCTTCTCAGAACGAGCTACAGAAAAAAAAAACATAGTATTAACTAATAAAAAAAGTCATTAAATATTTAGAAAACGGTGAGAAAGTATGAACAATATGTTATTTAAATTACTCACCATCACATTGACGTAGGCTGATATTATCAGCATTTTGATGAATAATATAGAATAATAGGGTTGAAATTAACGTTTTAATATTGAAAATCCTTTATCCAACTCGTGATGTTCAAAAAATAAAATTAACTGGTATCTGAGATGTCCTGTTCTGCCAACGGCTGTGATTTAATTCGTTGGATCAAGTGATCACTCAGCTCAGTGGCTATCGGACCGGCTCGTACCCCATCCTACGAGATGGAACAAAGTCACTAGATCTTTTATCTCAACATTCACCAATGCATGCATGCGACTACATAATAATATATTGTCTTCTACAAGAAGAAACAACTAATAACCTAATATAATATTATATACTATATCTTTAAGTTACCCTACTCCTAAAATACAGTAAATTATAGTTTTTCAGGGATTATGCAAGTCCTAATCTATAGTGCAGAAAGGATAAATATGCTCTACAGTTTTCAATGCATCAATTTAATTTAATTAAACATGACAAGTTTGGTGGGTTGACTCGTAAGAATACGCCACGAAAAGCATAATTTAGATATCCCACACCTGAATGTAAAGCGGGAGCCGTGTGCGAGCGCTAGACACCAGCGTAATCTGCAGGATCCTCGCCTACTCCGGTATAGTCGTCCGCGAGATCAGACCACAGATCAGAATCAAGATTGGCCAGATGACCTGAAATTCGTAACGTAATCTAATTAAAAATAGACTAAATTCCCGTAACACTCTCCCTCATCTTATTTTATTAATGTGTTCGGGTTTATTTTATTTAGCTACGGGTTATAATATTTAATCAGTTCAGTCAGTCAGACTGTGTTCGGTTCAGTCAGTCTGATCCATTTGGATTGATCATAGTTATTTTAATTTTATTGAAGATAAACTATTTATTTAATTCTTATAATAATAAACAGTTCTACTAATTTACTTATACAATAAATATATGTAGGTTAATTATTATCTTAATTATTGCGATATTTAGTCGTATTTGATACGTATAAGATAAAAGTACGTTTGTTAATGAATTACTATACTTATAATAATTTGAAATCATTTCCAAGTACGTAAGATACGCCGTTAATTAATTGTCCTAATTAATTAACAACTTATAAATTTAGATTTTTAGTTTAAAAGTTTGTAAGTGTAATCTTATTTAACTACGTGGTAGGTGGTGTTTATTGGCACGACATATTCACTTGTCCCAACCCAATGGCTGTTCGAGTAGCACAATCGTCGGGAACCAACACGTCATCCACATTTTTCTGGGCCGTCGTCATGGTCGATGACCCACTGACAATTGGACTCGATTTGAACTCAAAGTTAGTGGCCGAGCACAAGGTTTTTACGCCGGAATGGGGTTGAAGAAATTAGAGTTTCTCATGGCAATGAACTTAGTGTTAACCGACGGGATATATAACGGGAGTACAATTGCTATTTTTGGACACAACAAAGTGCTTTCTAAAGTGTGGGAAATGCTGATTGTCGGAGGGGCGGGTTGTTTAGATTCGCTCGCGGGTACGTGCAGGCCCGGACATTCACAAAGTATGACGCGGTGGAATATAATGTTTTTGTCAATCACTACTAAGAAACCAAACCTGCACATCTCCGCCGAAGATTGATATCTTTCTATTTCAGATGATCAATTTATTCAGTTAAGTTGTTTGTGTTTAAGGTTTTTTGGTTGTTCAAAATTTTTATGTTGTATTAATAGGTTGTTTGCGTCACACACAGCAGCCGATCATGGACATATATACCTCTATCATTATGTCATCATCTTAGCTGATTATGTCAAAATTCACAGCAGCATCACAGAAAAGAGGATCAAACTGTTGGATTTCAAAGATAATTATGTGTTTAGAGAAATAGAGAAGAAGAGTTTTTTTTTTTTTTGTGGTGCAAAAGAGCCGCACCGTTTTCTGATTTTTCTCATTGCTTTTATTCTTGAATTACATTCAAATATAGAAAACAAAAAAACTACCTAAAACAATAAGGAATAAAATAGACGTGGATTCTTATTTCCCACATCTTTACATAAGCAATAAACAAAACTGATTTCTTAACATACTACCCAAAATATACTATAAATGAAACTAAAGCAAAGCGTCCCAGAAGCGTCCCAACTTCATGCCAGCCTCCAAACCTCAACAAGCTTACATCTAATATTCACTTCCCTAAGCTTGTTGCACACTTTCTCACATCCTGTAAACCAATCTTGTCACACAGCTCACAGAATCTAACTCGTCCCAAAGGCTTTGTCAGAATGTCTGCCAATTGGTCATGAGTTCCCACATGTTCAACTTCAATCTTGCCATTTTCAACATTTTCTCTGAGATAATGAAATCTCGTATCAATGTGCTTGCTTCGATCATGGTATACTGGATTCTTGCTCAAAGAAATTGCTGACTGATTGTCTACCTTGAGCCTGATCTTCTTCAAATTATGACTCAACAAATCAGAACGAAGAGCCTCAAGCCACACACCTTGACAAGCACCTGAAGCAGCTGCTATATATTCAGCTTCACAAGAAGATAGAGCAACAACCTTTTGCTTTCTAGAAAACCAACTGACGAGATTATTTCCTAAGAAAAACATGACACCAGTGGTACTCTTTCTATCATCCAAATCTCCTGCCAAGTCACTGTCTGAGAAACCAGTTAAAAATAACTCACTGTCATGAGATCTTCTATACACACAACCCAGACTTGCACTACCTTTAATGTACCTCAAAATTTGCTTAACAGCTGCCATGTGTTCTAATCTTGGAGACTCCATAAAACGACTAACAATCCCTACAGAATAGGCCAAATCAGGTCTTGTGTGCAACAAGTATCTCAAACTTCCCACAATGCTCCTATACCTGTTTTGATCAACTAACTCTGAAGCACTATTCTTCTTTAGCCTGAGCCGAGTTTCCATAGGAGTTTTTGTCAAATTGCAATCTGACATACCACACTCCTTTAGAATCTTATGTGCAAAGCCTTCTTGACTTAACATGACTTCACCCTTCTCCTATTTGACTTCAATACCAAGATAATAACTCAACAGCCCCAAATCACTCATTCTGAAAATTTCTTTCATCTGTGACTTAAAATTTTCAATTTCTTGCTCACTTGTCCCTGTGATGATGAGATCATCAACATATACGCCCAAAATAATACAATTGACACCTTGCTTTCTCTTGTACACAGCATGTTCCAACTTGCTTCTTGCAAAGCCAAGAGAACTCAATGTTTTGTCTAGCTTGGAATTCCAAGCCCGAGGAGCTTGTCTTAGACCATAAAGTGCCTTAT
The DNA here is from genome assembly GCA_025461045.1 of Carex parvula. Lineage (NCBI taxonomy): Eukaryota > Viridiplantae > Streptophyta > Magnoliopsida > Poales > Cyperaceae > Carex > Carex parvula. The sequence continues at coordinate 986,511 of JAJGRW010001308.1, read as the reverse complement.
GCAATTTCAACACCTTATTCTCACTTCCCTTCTCCTCAAAGCCTGGTGGCTGAGTTACATAAACCTCTTCCTTCAAATCACCATTCAAAAATGCCGATTTGACATCCATGTGATGTAGTAACCAACCTTCTTGCACAGCCAAAGCAATGATCAACCTAATTGTTTCAAGTCTTGCTACAGGTGCAAAACCTTCCTCAAAATCGATACCTTGCTGCTGCACATACCCCTTTGCAACCAAACGTGCCTTGTGTTTCACAATTTTGCCTTCTGAATCCTTCTTGAGCTTATAGACCCATTTGAGCCCAATGACTTTTTTGCCCTTCACTGGTTCCACAAAACTCCATGTGTGATTAGAGTTGATTGAGTCAATCTCTTCTTTCATAGCTTGTCTCCAACTCTCTTCCTTGCTAGCTTCATCAAAACATGTTGGCTCTTCTATTCCTATCAAACATACACCCAAGAAACTGACAGGCTCAGTCTCCTCATAAATTTCAGCAATACTGCGCAGTCTGACAGGAGTCTGCTGGTGACTTCTGTTATCATCCAAACCCTCAATGTTATCTCCATCATCCTCATTAGTGGGCTGTATGCCAAGTTCAGAGGTTCCACCTTTGCTCTCATTGACTATGACCCTTTCATCCTGCAATTGAAAGGATGTCATTTTGCTTGCTTCATTCTCCTTACTCACCTGTTCACTGTTCAAGGACCAAGGACCAGGTTTGTCTTCCTCAAAAACAGCATCTCTTGTTACCACCACCTTCCTTGTAACAGGATTGTATACTCTATAAGCTTTAGAACCCTTCTCATAGCCAAAGAACACCATCTCAATGCTTCTATTATCCAACTTCTTCACCTGTCCTCCTGTCACCTTAACATGAACAAGACAGCCAAAAGTTCTCAGATGATGCACAGATGGCTTGTGCTTGTACCACGCTTCATAAGGAGTCATTCCTTCAACACTCTTGGTTTGAGATCCATTCAGGATATATACTGCAGTTGTAACAGCTTCACCCCAAAACTCAGCTGGCACCTTCATTGTTTTCATCATACTTCTTGCCATACCCATAACGATTTGATTCCTCCTCTCTACTACTCCATTTTGCTGAGGAGAATAGGGAGCAGTCATGTGTCTTTTAATGCCATTTTCTGTACAAAAATCTTCAAACTCAACTGATTTGAACTCTCCACCTCTATCAGTTCTCAAAACCTTCAGTTTCTTACATTGTTCAACTTCAGCTATCACCTTTATTGCCTTAAAAACCGTGAATGCCTTTTCTTTGCTAGACAGTAAAGCTATCCACATGAATCTGCTGAAATCATCAACTAAGAGCAAGAAGTACCTATTGCCTGCAGGTGTTGAAGGCTGTATTGGTCCACAGAGGTCACCATGCACCAGTTCCAGAGTTTCACTTGCTCTAAACTGCGCTTTGTGTGGAAATGATGCCCTTCTTTGTTTGCCAACTAGACAACCATCACAGACCTGCTCTACATGGTCAATGTAAGGTAGCCCTTCCACTAATCCCTCCTGTCTCATCCTTCTTAAAGCTTGAAAGTTCAAATGCCCAAATCGAGCATGCCATCTCCATGCCTTGGAATTAGTACTTGCTGACATACAAACAGGTTGAGCAATCTCCAACTTTAGCACATACAACCGATTTTCAGTTCTTCTCACCTTTATTAACAACTTTCCATCTGTATCAAAAACAGTGAGTTCACCTAACCACATCTCAACCTTACACCCTTTCTCTTCTAATTGGCCAAGGCTAATGATGTTGTTTGACAATTTGGGAATGTAATACACATCAGTTAGTGCCTTATGTTCACCACTTCTTCCTTTAATCAACACTGTCCCCTTTCCTCCAATGTGTACCAAATGTCCATCCCCTAACTTCACTGCACCACATGTACTTGAATCTAGATCTGAGAACCAAGCAAGATTTCCTGTCATATGATTGCTTGCTCCAGAATCTAAATACCAAGTATGCTTCTTCTGACTCACATCTTCACCCAGATTCAGTTCTGCAACATCAATCTCAGCACCTTTGCCTTTTGTGCCAACAACCACTTCATGCATTAGTAGCACTGGTTCTTCATTATCTTCCTTTTCTGCCATAAATGCCCTTTCCTTCTTTGGTTTTCGACACTCAGATGCAAAATGCCCATAAATGCCACAATTGAAACATTTTATTTTAGATTTATCAAACCTCCTTTTCTGCTTTCTTTCTTGACTGCCACCTTGACCTTCAGAGTTTTCTCCTCCTGTCTTCTCCTTCAAGTTCAGGGCCTCCCACTGTGCACGAGTAAGAAGCAACTTCTCCTCTTCTTCTGCCTCTCTGTGCTGCTTTCGACCCTTCAAACCTTCTTCAAAAACTCTCAATCTACCAATTGCTTCAGCCACTGTCATGGTAGCCAAGTCACCCCACTGTTCAATAGTGCTAATAATAGGCAGAAACCTATCTGGCACAGCACTAAAAAGCTTTTCAACTACGCTACTCTCTTTCAAATCCACTCCTAAAGAGCGCAATTCACCAACCAAGCTTACTAACAGATGTGAGAATTCAACCAAACTTGATGAATCAGACATCACCAATCGATCAAATTGTCTCTTTACTACCTGTGCCCTTGCCTTTCTGACACGGTCCTCTCCAACTGCCATCTGCTTGATTACCTGCCAGACTTCTCTAGCTGTTTCTTTCTCTGCAATCGCCATGATCGTCGCATCAGGAATTGCTTGAGATATTGCCGCGATGGCACCTTGATCTTTCTCCTTGTCGACTTCACCTTCGCACTCCACTGCATCCCATACTCCCAATGCACGCAGCAAAATTTTCATCTTCACTGCCCACAAACCATAGTTTGTGTCGTTTAACATTGGGTATTGAACTGGGACTCCTCCTCCCTTGACTACTATCCTTGGTCCATTACTTGCTGCAGCCGTTGCAGCCGCTGCTGCTGCTGCCGCCTTTGCATCATCATCGCCCATGGTTTTGCTCTGATACCAAATGTTGGATTTCAAAGATAATTATGTGTTTAGAGAAATAGAGAAGAAGAGTTTTTTTTTTTTTGTGGTGCAAAAGAGCCGCACCGTTTTCTGATTTTTCTCATTGCTTTTATTCTTGAATTACATTCAAATATAGAAAACAAAAAAACTACCTAAAACAATAAGGAATAAAATAGACGTGGATTCTTATTTCCCACATCTTTACATAAGCAATAAACAAAACTGATTTCTTAACATACTACCCAAAATATACTATAAATGAAACTAAAGCAAAACGTCCCAGAAGCGTCCCAACTTCATGCCAGCCTCCAAACCTCAACAAGCTTACATCTAATACAAACGAAGACAGAGATTTTAAAGTGGTATCGCCTACAGCGCACTCTAAGGATTGGTTTCCATGTTTAGCATGATATACATATATTTCTCAATTGATAAATAGGCATGAAGCAGCCATGTAATTTTATACAAGAAAAACGGAGAAATAAAATCGGGTGGGAAGGGAGCTTTCTTGGGAGTCTTGTGTTCTTTTTAATTTTTCCGTTAATTTTACAGGTTCTAAGATCAATGCTCTAGCTTCATTTTGGTGCCGAACTCTAGGTCAAAATTCTTAATTTAAGTTATCTCTTCTCATACCAATGGATATCTCTCTAGGCTTGGCTTGTTTTAGTTGATAATCCTTGGATATGCTTATGTACATTGAGAAACAGCCAACAATCCCAAAATCTTGATATGATTTCTATGAAATCGGTGAGGAAAATTTATATCTTTACTTTATACCTTTTTATTTTATTTATTTATTTGAAATTAACATAATAAAGTTTTTAGAAGAAGTTTTATTTATAGAAAATATTGAAAAATAATTAGAGAAATAGATAGATTGTTTTAAAAATTTGATCTCGTAGATATGATGTGCACCCAGCCACCCACTAAATCAATGATTTTGGGTGGATATTCTGTGGCAAGGCAGGTGGGATGAGAAGGTACATTAAAGAAACTGAATCGATACAGTTTCTTTAGAACAGTCTAATATGAATCAATGACTCGGTTTTATTTAATCAAAATTTTAAGACAATTAATCGATTTTTATTAATTTCTATAAATAAATAATTATGCAATTTTAGACAGCTTCATAAATAGCAAAGCAATAATCAATTCATATCGATATCATATTGAACGGTTCGGATCCACCGTTAGGATTTTGAAAACTCAAATATTGAGCCATAGCACGGAGGCCCTCTATGCTATGTGTAGCACCGTAGCCAACTCCTATATATATATATATATATGGGCTATGGTGAGTTGCGAAGTAAGAATTTTGTTTTACTTCATGCTCATATCTCCGTTTTCAAATACCAAACAGTCGATCCGAACCGCTCAACAAGATATGCTTGGAGACCAAATTTTACAATTTTTGTAAATTTTTTACTATTTTTTTAAAATATTTCAATATCGCTGTTTTTTATGGTCTGGAACTATTCAAAAAGAGTGGTTTTCTACCTATCTAAAAAAATAGTAAAAAATTTCAAAATTTGGTCTCCAAGCACATTTCAATATGAATATCTTGTTGAGCGGATCGAATCGACTGTTTGGTCTTTAAAAATAGAGATATGAGCGTGAAGTAAAACAAAATCCTTCGCGACTCACCATAGCCCATCTCTCTCTATATATATAATAAAATAACAAGTGTCAGCTATATATGAGCCTACGAGCTATATATATATGGCAAATTAAAATAGCCCGTAGGCAGATCTATATTGCAATTTTCTACGGAATTTCTAAAATATATAGCAAGAGCTAGCTCCTAGATTTTTGCTTTGTAAGTTGGAACTATTATTATGATTATAATTATGTAACATTTAGTTACAACTTACAAGTTATGGTGGCAAATTATAATATATACGTACCATCAATAATAACTATTGTTTTTAGTTTCAATCTTTTATGAAAATATAATAGGTGGGAAGCTTTATCTTGCTTAACATCTCCATTTAATTATTTTGTAGTCATATTTTTCTTTTATAATTAGTGAGTTAGAGATCAAAATAACAATGGTTTTAACTTAATAAATGTTATCTATTTTTTATGGATTTATCAACTAAAATTAAAACAGAAAATATCTAAAATATATTAAATAATGAAACGGTTATTTATTTCACAATAAAACACAATGACTATTGTCTGACTCAAAAGTCAATATTAGATAGCTGGAAACGACTGGTAAATATTGAAGATATTTATATGTAAGAAACAATTTTTTTGCACAATTAAAATATATGAATTATTTTGTGAAACGATCAGATTTATATTTCACTTAAGGTTAGAAGTAACCTCTGGTGGTATGGCAAGAGAATAAATCTCTTCTTCTCCTTATTAGCACAGTGCATTGCGCCACACAGGTACTGGATAGACTCCTTCGAAGCATGTTTTAGATTCGTCGCATTAAGTCTGTCAGGGTCCACAAAAGCACACAAGTTCTTCTTTTTACCCATCTTCTCACAGTTTCGGAGTAGCTTCCTGAAAAATTATCATATTACATTAGAATATATACTTCAGTGCTATACACATGATATAAACAATTTTTGGTCACTAACATGAGAAAAATGGTGATGTGCGCCACATCGAGCCATTTATCGGAGCCCGAGGCATGTAGAAAGTCCTTGAAGTCATCGAACGATAGCAAGATAGTCGAGCCATAGTGTAGAAACATCCCCGGAGGGACAGTGATGAGTTATATCCGTCATGCCCTCGGGTGGCGCCGTCAAGCGGTCGTGGAGATCCCGCAAATCAGCAAGCAGGAGGTTGTATTCTTCCTCGGTGAGCAGACGACAGTCAGGTCCTTCTGGTCCTTCTGGTTGGGCAGGACGTTCAGGTCCTTTTTCTTCGTTCCTCCGTACCGGTGACATCATCTCCTCCGTGCGACTACCATCATCTCCTCGTGTCTGTATCAAAGTTTTTACCTTTTTCAAGTATTTCAAAAGGATGTTTTGAATGTAACAAAAGAACTTGATTATTTAGAGATTACCTGATCCAAAATAATCTGACTCTTGGACCATTGGACAAATGACCTCCGGGCTTCATCGAGCACCAGCATTTCCCCTCAATTGGGACAGGACGAGGTACGCGTTCCTATCCCTGCAAGACTGAGTCAACCTGTACGTGGACATGGTCAGGTCTTAGCTGAGCATTGTGTACACTTGCAGCTCCTCGATGTACAATGCCCTTAGCAACGGTCAGAGAAATATTCCGAGCCACAGGACGAGGTCGCATGCTGTGGCGTGCTGCAATTTCGTGCAAGTAGTTATTTTTAAAATGAAATATTGTCCAACAAGGTTATAAACAAGTAATAATTGTCTTTAGATTACCAACAAGTAGTGATTAATTACCTTTAGATTATCCAAATTGTCCCGGATGCTTGACTACTTCGCTGAATTTCCGTCGGGGGTGGGAGGTGCTTGCTCAGATGGTTGCGTAGGAGATGTAATTTGGGAACGCAATCTTGATTCCATCTCAACCAGCTTTTCGTCGTACTCGGTGCTCACTTCCTTGGGTATCTATGCAACTATCTCGTCTTTGTTCACTTTTGCACGAGAATTCCTTCAAGGTTTTCGTCCATTAAATACGTCCTTCCAGCACCGGGCAAGGAGTCATCTTGCCTTTCGACCGCCCGGGCACCGGAATTGTCCAACAAGGTTAGTAGACGGACAGGTTACCCATCCAATACACTTGCATGGCCACAGCTTCTATTTAATTGGAAGTGGAACCGGCAACTTCGACAACACAACAGATCCTCTGAGTTACAACTTGGTTGATCCTCCATTTGTAAACACTTTGGGTGTGCTGAAGAATGGTTGGACAACAATCCGCTTTAGGGCAGCTAATCCATGTGAGTTTAAATTTTTTTCCTTTTTCTTAAATTTCAAATTTATTGAATCTTTTTTATTGCTTTAATTTTGATATTCGAAGGTGTTACACAACTACAATGAGAACGGTTTGTTTAGCAATATTTTATTAGATAGTTGATCCAGACTAATTAATTAGCTTGGCAAAATTAATCAAATAGTAGATTAGTTACTATTACAAATTGTTGTTTTGAGTGTTTTTCAGACACTAACCCTCAACATATATTTTTGTTTTGCAATTAAATTAGGAGTTTGGTACATGCACAGTCACTATGAACAACACACAATATGGGGAATGGATGTTGTGTTTATAACAAAGAATGGTAATAGTGCAGAGGCTACAATACTGCCTCCTCCTGTCGACAAGCCTCCTTGTTGATTTTACTCAAGCATTGTATTATTATTTTATTTTCAAAGGTGAGTTTGCACTGGTTAATTTATTGTATTTTCGTAGAGAAAATATTATGGTTGGTTGGATTTAATTTGTTACATTTCTAAACGGATATTGAAATTGTAAAGTGCAACCAATCATAAATAAGATGGGTGGTTATTTTAATATTGAATTATATTTGTTGAATATTTGTTGAATTATGGATATATATATGTTGAATGTTGAATATTGTCTTATGTATATTGCTTATGTTGAATGTTGAATTTTGTGATAATTAAATTAAGTAGAGTTTGTACTACAAGCTTGTGGAAATTACCTTTAGTTGATTTACTAAAATAGTGTACAAGATCCATTGGTGAATTATTTCTAGGCCCAAAAAAGGAACTCAAGTAATTGGGCCGAGATAATGAATCACCTCTTAGAAGAGATATTTGACCCAAAATTCTCAATTGACCAAATTTAGAAAATAAAATATGTTTGTGTGCACGCAAAACTCAAGTTTATCCAACACATGTTACATACTTTTTAATTTTTTTAATAAAAAAATAAAATAGGAACTTAGAAATTTAAAATGAATAAAAAGAAGAAGATGAAATTAGGCGCTTACTTCAAACACGCAGACTAATTATTTTTTCTGTGCATGTTGGTGTACATGGGTGACAACATTATTTTTACATTATTTTGCTTACTTACTGTAGCAGATATTTTTCTCAGAATCGAAATTGGAATTTGGCATAATAGAAGTGTATTACATCCAAACTGACAAGTACATTTAAACATTCATTGTTCATGTAGATTGGAGGAGAATGACAAGTTAATTTGTTGTTACTCCCTTTGAGAACAATCTTTATATATGGAGGCAGCTCTGGAGAGTGGCTCATCATAACGACATGAGAAAATACACACACAAGCATGCATGTATGACAAAGTGTTGAATCTGAACTTAATTACAAGAAGTGTCAAAATTTGGTGTTAGGTTTCCCATAGTTCAGCTTATGATAATATATTCAGAGTAGTAAGTTCACTTAGATTGACTGAGTGAGGATTATTTTTTTCTGAACTGGCTTCTTTGAAGTATTAATTGGGTCATGCAAGGTACATGAATTGTTAAACTTGGTTCTTATAATTTTTCAATTGAGCAATTGGGCCGAAATAGGCTTAATATAACAGTGGGCCTGCATTGGACCGAAACCACTTGTTCTAGGATAGACGGGAAACCGGGATTCACTCCCCAAAAGGCTAAATTCCAATCGGTAATAATCCCGAGTGGTTCAACTATCTCTGAGAGAGCATTTATGATGCCGCTTGAGATAAACTCAGGTGCAGGAGGTGACATGTGTACGTTGAGGCCATCTTGCCTAATGTGACCAACGAAACTATCTTCTGTGCCTGGAAGAATAGTTTGGCGAGCTGAAATGATTTCATAAAGCAGGCGCTCCACTGACAGATCAGGCTCGGACCCTACGATAACAGCTGCTGCTCCGTCACTGAGAATTGCTTGAGGTAGGAGCATGGTTCAAAAAATCGGCCGATTCCGAGTCAACTCGGCCGATTCAACTCGGAATCGGACGGGACCGGGCCGAGTTTTACCCGATTCTCGGGTCTATGCGATTTTCTCAGAAAAATCGGATGAATAGTGACGGAATCGGCTGATTTTCCGGCCGAGTTACACTGAGTCCCGAGTTACACCGATTGAGCCGATTTACACCGAGTTGGCAAAACCCTAAGTCAAGTGAGAAAAGTAATTAAGAGAAAGAGAAATAGAGAGGAATACAAACAAGTGTGCTGAGAGAAACAGCAAGAAACAAAAGTACCTGAACTCAGATGGACAGAGCAACACTGAGGAGAGAAAATCACACGATGGTTCAGTCGGCGAAGGAGATCGTGCCTTGCTGACAGAGAAAGAAATCGCGCCAAAGAAGCAGCGAACTGTGCCGCGCGAGAAATGGAGAGAAGAGAGAGACGGAGGAAGTGTTGCGCGAGAGAGAGAGAGGGGTGAGAAATTGAGCAAAGAAAGCAGAAAAAGAGAGGGGTTGTGCAATGTCTTCGTTGGTTCTGTGTGGAAAAGAAGTAAAGAAAAAGAGAGGGGAGTCGGTTCTGCGGGGAAGAAAAAAAGAGAAAAAACAAAGACGTGCATTCTGCGTTGGGAAGGAGAAAGGAGCACGTGCGTGCGCAGTACCAGAGAAAAAAGATGGAAAATGCTGTGGTCTGTACCATTTTAAATGTATGTATATCATTTTAAATGAACTTGGTGTATTGGACCATTGAGTATAGAAATAGAAAATGTGTTTGGCCCACAGTGAACCAGCGGTAACAAAAAAGGATGAACATTGAGATGCATTTGTCAAACAAATATTTATTACGGGAGAATCTCAAAGATCAATTACTACATGAGATATGCTCCCTCTCCAGTATACTAGTCTATGGAAATAAAATTATAAATTTAATTTGAACTATCGGATAAATTGAAAAATTATTATTATATGAATTGGCTCTGTACAACAATATCTCCATTCGTATTTTAATACAGAAGACGATGAGATGATCCAGCCAGCTCAACATAGATTCTGGCAATAAAAAATGTATTCTATTTGTAATGCTTGTATTACATTATATAATTAGTGAATTATTTGAGTGTAATATTTTGTCTTAATATAGTTTTTCTGTAAATTATTTTTTTATCAATTTTTTTCTACTTTTTGGCTACAAAACAAGCTCCTGCCAAAAAAATCCGAGTTACCGAGTCAACTCGGCCGATTCCGACCGATTCATCCGATTCCGATTCCACGGTCAAGAACCCTATTCCGATTCCGATTCCGATCCCGATTCCGATTCCGAGTTTCAAAACCATGGGTAGGAGGGTGTCTTTGTTTGCCTTCGATGGCCCACGAAAGGCTGTTAGCGACATTTCTGAGCATATAACAAGGACACGGGTGCCACGAGTGTTCTCGGCTATATCCTTAGCAAGACGAAGCACTGTGTTACCACCGGAGCAGTTTTGGTGGTACATCATTGACCGTTTGACTGAGGAAGAAAGACCAAGAAGCTCTAACAGCCGGCGATCAGCACCAGGCATGTCGATTCTTCCTGTTGGGTGATCTTCGACTTAGACTGGCCCCACTCTTTGATGGCCTTCTCTGCTGCCTCGAGACCGAGCCTCAGCACCTCATGCAACACAAGGTCTTGCTTGGCATCAAGTGATTCCTTATCCTTATGTGATGCTATATTGGGGTGATTCTCAAGCATTACCTCCGTCAAGTGAAAGTGACGCTTGCGGATTTTCGTCTTGTCACCTACAAAGAATTGAATGCAAATTAATAAAGAACCTTTCTCAGAAGTATTTCTGGATGCATAATGCAAACTTCGGTCCATTTTCACAGTGAGGCATATTTTAGGTCATGGCACTCTCAAATAAAATGAAACACATGAAAGTGAATATATTCTTGTTTGTCATTCAATTCATCAACTACAATATTAATGTTACTGCGTGAGAATATTAATTTTGTGAGAAATCCGCAAGTGCATGCATAAAAGTATGTGTTTGTTTGGTAGGGTTCTTACAGATTTCCTGGAACTCCTTCTTGAGTTCTTTAAGGTGCTCGCTCTTGGTAACACAGAAATATTAGTCGGCATATTGAGATTGCTCGATGAAATTAGGCGGGGTCGCTGTGCCGATTGCGAGCACTGCAGCTGTTCCTTGGGACCGTTGTGTCTCACGTATCTGGTTCATAACATCCATTTGCTCCTGCACATAGAGATTAGCAACAAAAAAAATATTTTAGTTTTTAGTTATATTAAATATTGGAAGATGTATGAATTGAAGCAATCTAAGACTCCCTAATGAAATTCCATATTTTGTGACGTACAAAATTATAGATATTCTTTCAAAAATATATCAACATTCTTGAAAAAGATGTTCTAACGATTTATGTGGGCCCCATATATAGTGCGTGTGGGTTTACATAGTTATTTTAATTAATTCATAACAGATTCAAAATGATTGAATAATAAGTTGGTCAAGTAGATAACCATACAACTTTTGAGGCCAGCCATAGCAAGTGTCTCTTGGAGCAATATAAACTATATGACACCTAGACATTCCATGAATTATTACCTACTTGTTGCTATGATTAAAATATGGAAGAACAGAAAGAAATAATACAGATAAGTATACATGTAGTTATTATAATCGTATTAGCATGTGCCATCCTATAAACTATATAACTCAAAAGGTTAATGAAAGAACTACGTAATTGAGAAAAAGAAGTAACTTATTTCCCTAATCTTTTAACTGAACCTTAAAAGTTTCATCTTTGATAACACAAAGTTAACTTTGTTAAAATGCATAAATAGAGAAATAATGGTTTTCAACACTACAAAAAACATTAGACAGATTATTTTCCCAAAACTATTTTAACCACAGAGTGACTATCTGTTTAAAATATAATATATGATCATAACCAAACAAGACAAGAACAGTACCTTTGGAAATAGAGGAAAATAATTAATGTGGTAGATTTCAAACCAAACAAAGATGAGAGATATGACAATAGATTGGTTTGCTTGGAATGGGTTGAGTAGTAGTGAGTGGCATGAAGGGTGTTTATATAGAAAAATATACTGTTATGATTCAACGATCTATGTAAAACCAAAGCGTATACGTAATTTAGTGAGTTTTTCCAGTCAAATATTCATTTAATTCTTCATTGTCTATTTTGTCGTCTCTTAATTTCTCCAATTGTCTCCATCCCAGGGTTACTTAATTTCCAATCGCGTACGTAATCCTGGTTCTATTTAATTTGTAGGAGTGGGTTGGTGAAATAGAGCAAATTATTTTCTTAGGTACCATTCTAGCTTTAGCAAATTAAACATGTTGTAATAATTATAGTGCGTCGACAAAAAAGTATAATCATACCTTTCATTTAAAATAATTTTTTTAATAAAAAAATGAAGAAACTAGTTAAATTGTAATAATTATAGTGCGTCGAGTTAATTTAGTACATATGATGTTCAAATTAATTGACAAGCTGTTAAATTGTTTAAACATAAGAAAAAATTAAATAAACTTATCCTACTGATAAATATGATTGTGCCATTGGCTAGAGCATGATTCAATGGTCGTGTGGATATGTGAAACGTGCGAAACGGACTTACGGTTTGAGTTTTATAGCCCAAACAAGTTGTTTGACTATGATCAACAAAAGTCAACTTCGAAAATGACTCATCTGGTTGGGAGTAGATGTTGACTGGTCAACATATGATGGTGTGAGGAGTAAACTTCGAGAAGGAGTTTGGTCCATATATATGATCCGTAGATATTTATATGAGGTTTTTGAATGAAGCACTGGTCCAATGGACCAATGGATTATTTTATTACCAATATATCCATGTACTATTCAAATGTCATGTAATAGAAGGGCAAGATGGTAATAGTAAATTTAGATGAGAGCATGCCTTCACCTTCTTTCTCAACCCTCTCACTCTATCTTCTTCCTCCTCACACCTCCTCCCTTTCTCCTCCTTGGCCGAACCACCAAGGGAGCCAACGGCCCCTCGCCAGCTCCTAGTCTGCCGCCTTCCACCACCGGCTTCTACTACCTGCTGGCCGGCACCTCCACCACTCTAGCTGCCGCCGACCACCACCACTAGGCCGATTGGCCTAGATGAGCCGATTGCCTTATTTTTAGTGTCTTGTTTTTCTTCTTTTCGTGCTCCTTTTAGATCTATATTTGATATTCATTTTGATCCTCTTTTGCTCATTTGATTGCTCTCATTTGAGTTGCTCATGTGTTGAGCCTTTGCTTGCTCTTTTGATTCAATCATTGTTGAGATTGTGAGTCTACAAGCGAAGTCTTGTTGGATTTGATTTTGGAGAGATTGTAGTACAGGTAGTATTGGAATCTTCTCTCTAAATCAAACCTTAGGTGAATCAAGCTTTGAGGTTGCCATTATGGTAACTTGGAGAAGAAGGCAACATTGAGAGGGTACATGAATAGGCTAGAAAATTTTAAATTGACACCTGTGGAGGTATGTACAACCCAACATTGAGAGGGTGAGAGAGATGTCAAACAGGTGTGTATAACTTGGATGAAACCCAGATGATATGATGGTTGCGCTCCCTAGCCCCTCCTAAATAGGCGTTTATGTGGATGTCGAAGGGAGTGATCAGATCAATTGAGAAATGAATCTCTTAAGATCTTGCAAAATTGGCAATATTGAGCCTGTGGGCGGCCCCGCCAGGAGAAGGTTGCAGCCTACCATCTGTCAAATATACGGCACTTACCAAAATGGTCTTCTACGGTTCTGACTTCTGGTGGCCCGTTGAGTCAATGGTGGCGGCACACCAAAGTCTCAATCTGGAGCATTTGAGGAGTCTGTCTGTCTTCAATCAGGTGGCGGCCTACCAGGATATAGTTGTGGCTCACCAGGAGACTATTTTGGCTCTTTTTCTTCATTTTCAAATCTCGACAATAACTTAATCTTTTTTATAATCTTGGCTAAAATAAAGGTAAACTATGATAAATAAGAAAAAAATTGGTATGTTTTGCATCTGAAACGCTAGCCAAATATATGTCTTTGAGGCCTATCAATAAAACAACTTGAGCTAAGATTTCATACTTACCTAGCTTTCTTACGATCATCACCATTTGGTTCTTTCCTGAAAAAAGTGTAGTTAGGTTTTGTTTGGGATAAGGTTAGATTTGGAATCATTTCCAGGAACAACCAAAGCTGTTTCCAGATACCATGAAAGCAAGACGCAGCTTGGTTTTTTCTCAAAAGGATTTGAATTAGGGACCCTTAGGAAAATTTTATGTATATTTTCTTACAAATTACAAAATTATTATTATTTTATAAAATTCATAATATCATATTTATTCTTTGAAATTTAAAAACTCACATTCTTCTAAATTTAAAAGCTCACGTACTAATTTTCAGTCTGTGTGTTTGAATTAAGCGCCCAATTTCATCTTCTTCTTTTTATTAAAACTCATTTTATATTATAAGTTCCTATTTTATCTTTTATTAAAAAATTAGAAAATATGTAACATGTGTTGGATAAATATTTAATATTCTTAGTTATCAATTTATGAAGAGAAATAATTCATTTTCTTGAGTTGTGCGCACAAACAAACATATTGTATTTTCTAAATGTGGTAAATTGAGAATATTGTGGTACGATCAAAACTCTGAGATCATGTTTAGTTGTGGAGTAAAGTTAATGATGATAAAATGGCTTACTCCATCTTATTCCACATATTTTACATCTCGTTTGGTAGTTTAACTCATGGTTTAAATTAATCCACCTAGAGGTGCCTATGACAGTGGGCTCTGCAGGTGGAGTAAGTGTGGAGTAAGTGTGGAGTAAGTTAATCCACCTGAAGAGGTACGGACTAACTCGCATCTTGCTCCACCGTACTTCTTTTCTTTTACTCCTCGTTTGGCTACTTAAGCTACTTAAGTATGGAGTAAGGAGTTTACTCCACCTCTTACTCCACAATCAAACATGGCCTCAAGGACTTGTGGGTCAAATATCTCTTCTAAGAGGTGATTCATGATCTCAGCCCAATCACTTGAGTTCCTTTTTTTTGGGCCTAGAAATAATTCACCAATGGATCTTGTACACTATTTTAGTAAATCAACTAAAGTTAATTCACACAAGCTTGTTGTACAAACTCTACTTAATTTAATTATCACAATATTCAACATTCAACATAAGCAATATACATAAGATAATATTGAACATTCAACATATATATCCATAATTAAACAAATATTCAACAAATATAATTCAATATTAAAAGAACCATCCATCTTATTTATTATTGGTTGCAGTTTATCTCCCTGTTCCCCAATCCAGCTTATACTCTTGTTGTCGTTTATCCATTTACAAATGTAACAAATTGGATCCAACCAACCATAATATTTCTTTACGAAGATACAATAAATTAATCAGTACAAACTCACCTTTGAAAATAAAATAATTAATAACACAATGCTTGAGTAAAATCAACAAGGAGGCTTGTCGGCAGGGGGAGGCAGTATTTTTGCCTCTGCACTATTACCATTCTTTGTTATAAACACAACATCCATTCCCCATATTGTGTGTGTTTCTAAGTGACAGTGCATGAACCAAACTCCTAAGTTAATTGAAAAACAAAAATATATGTTGAGGATTAGTGTCTGAAAAATACTCAAAACAACAATTTGTAATAACTAGTTTAATCTACTAGTTGATTAATTTTGCCGAGCTACTTAATTAGTTCGGATCAACTATCTAATAGATATTGCTAAACAGGCCATTTTCATTGTAGCTGTGTAACACCTTTGATTGTCAAATTAAATCAATAAAAAGATTCAATAATTTGATATTAAAAAAAAAAGGAAAAACAATAAACTCACCTGGATTAGCTGCCCTAAAGCGGATAGTTGCCCAACCGTTCTTCGGCACACCCAAAGTGTTCTGATGTGGTGGATCAACCAAGTTGTAACTCAGAGGATCTGTTTTGTTGTCAAAGTTGCCGGTTCCTCTTCCAACGGCATAGAATCTATGGCCGTGCAAGTGTATGGGATGGGTGACCTCTCCGTTAAATATGTTAGTGCCCTGAAACACAATCTCCACGGTCGAGTTATACTCGAGCACTTTCACTTTTGTCGATTTATCAACTAATGTGAGGTTCTCTTGATTGGTGGCATCAGTAAAATTGAAGAAGTTTGGTGGTTGGTCAGGGAAGTCAGTGGTGTACACACCGGCAATAGAATTGTAGTATGCATCTAGCACATCAATTTTCGGGGTTTGGAAACTAGCATTGTTCATACTAGCAGCTAACCTAGTATTGTTTGTACCAAGACATGAGATGTTATGGCACATTTGTTCATTCGCAGATAGCGTGATATACATTTTGACATCGGCAGTTTGGGTTACGACAGCTGGGTCATCTGAGTTGGCCAGCGAGCGAAGACCTCTAGTGAATGCATCTGATGCATTAGTGTCGTTGTATTTTGGTAAGTAGGTGAAAACTGGTCTTAATGATGCCGCGGAATGATTAGTTTTGTATTCTAGAATAGCTACGGTCATATTAAGATCTCTAGTGGCTTTATAAAATCCATCAAAGTATGTATGCGCGATGATGTAATAACGGAAGGGGGAAGATGAGTTTTGCAATTGATTGGCCTGTAAGAGAAGGTCCATCGTTTGGCCCGGGGTAATCATGATAAATTCATTCAAGTAAGGCTTCGTATAGCTGGCGTCGGTTCCAACTACTGTTACATTGTGGCCGGAAACCGCAAAAAGGAAATCATTTTCCGGGGCTGCATTTATTACACGAAGTAGGTACATTTTGCCTTGTTCGACTTGTACCTTAAAAGTTTCTGCAACAAAAATAAAAATGAAAGATATATGTATTTAGATCACGTTATATTTGAAAAAAATAATAAATTTGGTTACTAATTTTGTTTAAATTGATAAAGTAACAAACATTGTCAAAGAGAATCTCCATCTTTTGGAGCATTAACAACTTGCATTTAAATAAACAACTTCCTGTACCGGGCAACAATAAATTACCATTTGATGAGCATGGCATGAAGTCACCAGGCTGTCCATTGATGGTGTTGGCAGCAGACAGTTTGAAGTTACTGCCATCAATTATAGATTGGTACACATCTGTTATGTTTTCAGTTAAACCACTCTCCTAGAATCAACGTGAATTCTTTATGGGGTTTGTAGAAGGGGAAGGTGGTTCCTAGCTTCGGGTAAATAACAATAGCACCGTGAACAGTAGCACGATCATATTCACTATGTGCGTGCCACCAGAGCGTGCCTTCTTCTTCCGTAAATTGGATCCGTTGTGTGTAGTTGGCGCTTGGCTGGATAGGGCACTGAGTAATGTATTCTGGTCCATCTGACCATGGGTCCCTCGGCTGGTTTATGCCATGCCTATAGAAATTAGATGAATAAATGTTAGTCTTGTATGTATTGAAATAATTCCTTAATTAATAGTGCAAATTAATAACATATTCTTTATGTATGTACTATGTGTATATACCAGTGGATGGTGATGTTCTTGTTCCCTCTGTTGATGACCTTGACATAGACTGTGTCACCTTTGCGAGCGGAGATAGTGGGTCCCGGATATGATCCATTGACAGTTAGAATGTTCTTTGTCTTACAGAGCCGGGTGTAGGTAGTTTCTTGAATCTGTTTAAGGGAAAAATCTAAAAAATAAGCTATATATATATATCAAGTTACAAGTCATACTTGATAGTTTGGTTTCACTAGCTGTAAATATATTTTATTTTGAACTGGTACCGATCACTACTTGGGTTTGTGAAGCATACTTGCTAGAAAAGCATAGAAGATTTGACCTTTTTTTTTCCACTATTTAAGTTCACTTTGTTTCCTTTGGGAAGAGCTGGTATGTATTTTATTGTTTAGTTGTGTAATGTAAACCAAAGCCTGAATCGGATGAAGACAAGCTGGTTTTCTAGTAATTTTGTAGCCTGAGCGAATTTTTGCCGAAAACTCGTCCGACTCTTGTTGATCTTGTGATGGTCAGAGATGTAGCGATTGTGAATTCGAATTGAAATGTAGTATAAGTTTAGAGATAAGTGAGTTTGAGGAAAATTAGAAAGATGATATATGAGAAATGAGAGGTAGCACAGTTGGCTAGAAAAAAAGTCCTAAGATTGTTGGTTAACTAAAAGTTGAGAGTTCGATTTTACGTCACAACTTTGCGACCTCTGCGAAGAGTTTCAAAAAAAAGGCGAGACGATATATAATGGCGGCAGTGCGATATAGAACAAGAGCTTAGCTTAGAAATTACTTGATTAATCCTTGAATTTGTTCCATACACGGATTTTTATAATTATCATTCGGGTTTCTAATTTATTTTTGTATGTATGGATTGATTTGTACATTTATCAAGTCAAATAAATGTATTGTACATTTGTACACTGAATTATGTGAATAAAATCACTTTGTTACCATAATATTTAAGAAAAATATGATTTATAATTTTTCTCAACTTTTCTGAGAACAAAACAATTAAGCTTTTATAGGAACCTGAGAACTGTCTCCCAGATTAAATTACTGGTCAAATCCTCGAACTCTAAGTACATTTGACCAAGACCACCTACATGTGCTAGTTGGCGTGTGTAAGTCTTTAAATCTACGTGTGCAAATCTTTAAACCTAACATATGAAGTCTTTAAACCTAGCATATCAAGTCTCTAAAAAATGTAAAATTTAATATCCAAGTACATTTTCATATAGAGATTATATTAAGTGGTTTGGATCGACTGTTTAGACTTTACAAATGAAGATATAGATTAGTAGTACAGACCGATCCGTACTTTGCAAAATACCATAACCTCACTCGTTCCTTTTATGGAAGTATAATGCCTTCATCTTGGGATGAAAACAGAGCGAATTCAGAGTGGATAATGCTAATATTAAATACGTATCCGCCTTTTAATGAGCGGATACGAATAACAATACGGTTAGTAAACATATGTCAACAAAATTTAAAATCAAATCCGTCTTTGATGAATACGGATACAGAGCGAATAACCTATGAATACATATTCGAATACAAATACAAAACAAATAATTGTAAGTCACATGAAATTTGAAATACAAATTTTAATTAACAAAAATTAAATATGAGAAAGGAAAATTACTGTCCGGACCTATCATTCTTATATAAATAAAAGTTAATAAACACAATTTTGTAAGATAGAATTGTACAAAGAATTGTACAGAGTAATTGACTCCCAATTCACTCCGAATTGCTGTCCGGACCTATCATGAGCTCCGGTCCGGTTTTTAAATTAGTCCGACAATGTATATTAAAGTCTAAGTTGAAGTCTATATACGATATCTACTCTCAACAACAAGATTCACGTGATGTGTGGCGTTCTATGCAATCTTTTAGTTACACTGTTTGACTAATTTGCAAAATATACAATAATTGTATTTAACGATTTCTTTATATGTGTGAGTTTGCAGGTTCAATAACATTATAATTGCAAGATTATGTTTGAAGAACCAAGGAAATCAACAAAATTTTACGAAGATTAAGATTATAAATTGTAATATCAAATAGAGAAGTAAGGTAAATTTGAGATTGTTGATTTCTGGAACTACCCGTTCAATACGAAAGCAAACCGTTCAGTACATACTGCATTGAATGGTACCGGATGGATAGATACAAAATAATTATTCCAGTAATTAGCAATTGTTCAGAACGGAATGTTCTGTACCACCCAGGGACTTCCCAGATTGACTCTGCTCCGAACGGATGCTTGCCGTATTGTACGCTATTCAAGTTACACAGAATTGGGATGAAATATAATATCTGTTATATACGGAGATAAACGTACTGAACGATTAGTGTATAATTCAAAAAGGAGAAAACTATAATTTCAATTACATTTGAACTATCCGTTCGAACGGAGGATCACCGTACTGAACGGACCGGTTCAAATACCTAGATCTGAAGCTCCCTCTATAAATAGAATTAATACTCTAACTTCAGATTTGAGCTAGCCGCTTCTAAATTTAAAAAAAAAAAACTTATTTTGTGTCCTTGAGAGCTTTCATCTTTGAAAGAGCAAAAACTTCAATACTTCTTTGATGATCTCAACTCCACTTAACTAATCTACTGCTAGATTTAGTTAGAGTATTGGTTCATTGTTCTATAGTGTAGAGATCTACTTTAGTGCTCCCTTGAATAGCCGCGTGACTTCCTGCTTGTAGGGCATGAAGGGCTCATCGGCTCGAGTGTTCTTGCTCACATATATTCATAATTTTGTGACGATGCTCTGCATAGGACTCTCCAACTAGAGCTTCTAGGCTCAACCTTGTACACGAGTTGTATTATTTTTTTCATTGGGTAATAGGAAAGGCACGCAAACGAGGTTGTGTTGCCTCAAAGACAAGATATTTTAAGCTGAACTCCGTTGACATCCCGCGTGTCAATCTCTCTTACTCTATTTATTTACTTTACATTGTTAATTGGTTGTTGTTGTTTGTTTGTTTTGCCTACCATCACGAAAAATGTCTTAAGTTCTGTAAGTCACCATATTCATTCTCCTCTAGGTGCCGTTAGAGACAACTCGTGAATTAAAAAAAATAATCGTAAAAATCATACTAGACATTAATTGTGAATTGTGATAGCAGAGAAATCACTTACAACAAAAGTACGATGATGAATCTTGGCCCCACAGGGGATGGAGAATAAACAGCATAGCATTAGACCGACCGCCATTGGCCATAACAAGAAAAGCTTACTAATAAACATGGTGCTTGAAAATTAAAAATAAACCAAAAGAAATATTGCTCAATATTTTGTTGGGTTGTTTCCTTCCTCCCAGGAGACTGTTAGGGCTGTATTTATAATTAAACCATTAGAACCCTTTTCTTTCCATTATTCCAAAAACATTACTATCAAGTGTGGCGGCGCTGACTATTTGAAGAAATTTTTGTACACCCTTTTGCTTGCAAATATGGATAACAATGATATATTAGTCTAAAGTTTGTCAATAAAGCAACCTTTTGTCTGCGCATGCATCATACGTAGAAAATTCAATTAGAAAATTGCTCATAAGACCATTACTTGTGACTTGTGAGTAATTAATGTTTGTTTTATTGGTCACAATGCATGCATGACCTAGAGTAGTACCTAACCACTGAAATAATGTAGTTTTCCTATTTACCGATAATTAGGTTGCTTGTCTTCAATTTGATATTTTCTTTCTTTTTTCTTGGATGCCCCGGCCCACAGTGTGTTACATTTTTGACCCGTTTCCTTTTTTCTTTTATATCCCTGACACCCGCTAATTCTCCTCTTTTAATTTTTTTCTTTTAAATATTATTTGTTGTGGGCTATAATAATTAATGTCTTAAATATTGATATCAACATCACAAAAAATATCAGTGAATGACAATAATAGATTTTATGACAGAGAGAATCTTGTATTGATTATGTGCATATAATTACAATAACACGAGACTTATTTATAGATTTGATTGTGATTAATCTTAAATATCTCTACTAATTATTTCCTACCTAACACATTTACATTGTTAATCAACTCTTACAACTTACCGCCACTAATATCTGCAATATAATCTCTATCATCTTCCATCAAGCTCATCAGGTGGTACGCTCGGTGAGCTTGGAATGCCAAAGAAAAAAATCGATGTTACTAATATCTTAATCTCATTAATTGTTCTTGCAAAATTAAATCGTCAAGTTGCATGTTTGGGTCACCTTGAAAGTAGAAGAAGATAGAGAGAGTGATGAGCTCTTTTGGCTCAAGAATTAATTAGGGATGTCAGTGGCACCCTTTTATTCATTTACCCAATCCATACCGTATTCGATATGACAGGTACGGGTAAGATTTTATTTTCGTAAACTTATCTTGTATGGGTACGGGTAAAGATTTTTTTTGTTATCAAAACGGATAACGATATTTCGTACCCGTTAACCAATCTAGTAATTATAATATATATATATATATATATATATAGAGTAAGGCTACGGTGCTTTGCAAAGTAAACCCACCCCTTTACTTCGGGCCACTTTTTGGATTTTGAAAATCCAAACAACCGATCCGAACCGTTCAACATGTTCTAAACATTGAAATGTGCTTGGAAATCAAATTTTACATTTTTTGGAATTTGTTTACTATTTATTAAGCCACTTTGAAAGTTTCTGATCCGGTGGTTCAGAAAATTTTACTGTTTTTTACTGTTCACCGTTGGATCAACGATTTTCAAAGTGGCTTAATAAATAGTAAAAAAATTCCAAAAAATGTAAAATTTGGTCTCCAAGTACATTTCAATATTTAGAACATGTTGAACGGTTCGGATCGGTTGTTTGGATTTTCAAAATCCAAAAAGTGGCCCGAAGTAAAGGGGTGGGTTTACTTTGCAAAGCACCGTAGCCTTACTATATATATATATATATATATATATATATATATATATATAAACACACACACACACACTATATAGGAAATTGCTAATATCCCACGGGTATTTGAGTTTTCAAAATTCTAACAGTCGATCCGAACCGTTCAACATGATCTCCATATGAATATGTACTTGCAAACCAAATTTCACATTTTCAGAATTTTTTTACTATTTTTTTAGATTGGTAGAAAATCACTTTATCTGAAAATTCTGTACCATTCATATCGAGTGTTTTTCTACCTATCTAAAAAAATAGTAAAAAAATTCTTAAAAATGTAAAATTTAATTTGCAAGTACATATTCAAATGGAGATCATCTTGAATGGTTCGGATCGACCGTTAGGATTTTGAAAACTCAAATATCGAGCCGTAGCACGGAGGCCCTCTATGCTACGCATAGCACCGTAGCCAACTCCTATATATATATATATATATATATATATATATATATATATAGAGTGTTGGCAAAGATCAAAGTGGTAGTTCCTGAGCCTTGATGCTACCAATTTAGTTTTGCTATTTTCAAACTTCAAATAGTCGATCTGAAGTGCTCACAATGTTAGCCATATTAAAATGTGTTTGGGAACCAAATTTAACATTTTTTTAAATTTTTAATCTTTTTATGGATTTTCAAAATCAGTGTTTTGAATATAAAAATAAATAAATAAAAATATGAAAAACACGTGTATTTTAAAAATCCATAAATTAAAAAATTTCTAGAAAATATAAAATTTGGTCTCAAGAGAATATTTAATATGAAGAACATGCATTTGAGACACTTCATATCGACTATTTGACCTTTAAAAACCGTTAAACGAATTGGTAGCACCAAGACTCAGACCTATAGTAGAACCTCCCTATTGAAATAATGTAGTTTTTCCTATTACTGATAATTAGGTTCTTGTCTTCAATTTGATATTTTTCTTTCTTTTTCTTGGATGCCCCGGCCAACATGTGTTACATTTTTGACCCTTTTCCTTTTTTCTTTATATCACCTGACACCTACTAATTCTCCTCTTTTAAATTTTTTTCCCGTTTCCTTATTTTTTTCTTTTAAATATTATTTGTTGTGGGGCTATAATAATGAATGTGTTAAATATTGATCACACACCAAAAATATCAGTGAATGACAATATAGATTTATGACAGAGAGAATCTTGTATTGATTATGGTATATAATTACAATAACACGAGACTTATTTATAGATTTGATTGTAATTGATCTTAAATATCTCTACTAATTATTTCTACCTAAACTTACAATTTACCGCCACTAATATCTGCATATAATCTCTATCATCTTCCCTCATACTCATCGGGGGTACGCTCGGTGAGCTTGGAATGCCGAAGAAAAAAATCGATGTTACAACATCTTAATGTCATTAATTGTTATTGCAAAATTGGAATCGTCGTCAAGTTGCTGTTTGGGTCCTCCTTGAAAGTAGAGAAGAGAGAGCTTTTGGCTCAAGAATAGGGATGTCAGTGGCACCCTTTTATCCATTTATCCAATCCGTACCGTATTCGATATGACAGGTACGGATATTTCCGTAAACTTATTGGTATAGGTACGGATAAAGATTTTTTTCGTTATCAAACGATAACGATATTTGTACCCGTCACCCAATCTAGTAATTTAATATATATATATATATGAGGGATCTAGTTACCACAATGTTTGAGTTACACACAAGTTACCACAACCATTTTTTACATTTTCAAATTTCAAATCGGCGATCCAAACCGTCAACATGATCTCCACAATAAAATGTGCTTCTAGATTAAATTTTACATTTTTTTGAATTTTTTACTATTATTAAGATGGGTACAAAAGTCAATGATCTGAATTTGACTAGTTTTTGTAAAATACTTAATAAATAGTAAAAAAAATTAAAAAAAATGTAAAATGTGATCTGGAAGCACATTTTTATTGTGGAGATTAGTTGAACGGTTTGGACTGATGATTTGGAATTTGAAATGTGAAAATAGTTTTGGTAACTTTGTTGTAACTCA
>JAJGRW010001308.1:827936-957738 GCA_025461045.1 Carex parvula | reverse complement strand
TGTTTGCTTGTCAGTTCTATTTGCTATTACTTATTTGTCCATTTCTTTTGGAGAAAGAACACTGTTGGATTATATGTCAACAAGAAATTTCGTTTTTATTTTTTTTATTTTTACCTTTTTCTGTTTCTAGGAATTCAGTAAATTAGCTTGTCATAAATAATACTATATTCGACGAATAACCTCAATTAGAAAAATATTCCACTATAGCTTGATTTTGGTGTCTAATACATTGCTTACACGGTTTAAGTCTTTTTACTCTATGAGATTTGTTCATATGTGATATGTTTTATTGCTTTTTATTTATTTTGGTTTATGAATATTATGTGACAAATATGTATTTGTGTGGATACATGGTGACAACACATTCTGCATTAAGTAGTTTAGGTGCGAGGGAATAGAGATAGTTCGTGGGGGTGACAGCACACTAAACCAATACTTAGAACCTAATAACACATGACCTTAGGACTTGTTCTCGAAACACACTAGAAAAACGAACCATTAAAACGGCTTAGTATGGACCAAGAAACGTCTGAAGTTTTGGTGGGGTTCTAGATCGAAGTTGAGGAACTACCTTGCATGTCGTAGCTGTGATGTGGCAGAAATCAACTTAGATCTAGACTTTGGAACTTCATGGCCTAATTACAATCCAGTTCTAAGTACTTAATCGTGACATCTGGTAGGTTTAGGTATGGTAAGAAAACACTAGTTCTTTGCACGTAACAGTGACTCCTAGAAGTGGAATCTGATACCAAATTTGAATTGTATCCTTCTCATATGTTAAATTGTAACAGAACAATTGAGTAGCAAATTAGAACTAAATGATAGAAAAACAGCGGAAGCCCTTAGACTTCCACTATCTGTTACTTTTTATATTTTATTGCCTTATTTAACTTTGAAAACAACACAATTAAAACACTTGCAAAACCCCTGGCATAGTTGGCCACCCCATATACAACACCGATTGGTTGTGCACTTGCAACCGAGCTTTTAGTTGAGTACTAGGGATATTATTAATTTTAAAAGAGAAAAATTGTATCCAAAGTATGTACCCTAAATACAGAACAAATATGTATTAGAGGATTTAGTATTTAAGAAAAATTCGGTAGCAGTTCCCCATAACTCTCTCTAAGTATGCGTACGGCACACATACTCGTAAGATAAAGGGAAATACTACTGAACTTCTCTTAATTAGTAAATCTGCTAACACGTACACACATCCCAAAATGAGACAGTATTCAAAGGGCAGTCCCAAAACGGGGACTATTGAAAATTAATCCCTATCGGATTAATTCTGAATGGGGATGGACCTAAAGGCATACAAATGGTCGGTTATTTGGATGACAATACAATTGATAATACTACCAAAAATATTCACAAGTTTATATCATAACAAAAAAATAGAAATTACATAGATGTATAATTAAATATAAAAAAAATCTAACCTTAATTATCTTAATAATCTGATCGAAATGTTTTGAGACAGATTTACATCGTGCTGATATCAAAAGGAGGCCTCGATCGATTTGCAGTTGATCAACTAGTAGTAGCTAGCAATAAATGAACCTTACAATGGAGTATAAGCTGTGCTCGTAAGCATTAAACAAAATAAAAAAACAAAAGTTAATGAATCCTATATGTACAAAAGGTCACAGATAAAGAATTCCTAACAAACTTCCTTTATTTTCCAATCTGATTTTTTTCATATAAAAATGTTTAGTCAGACCCCTTCTGTCAGCAAGCCCAACGGCCATACCCTTCGTCTTTGTCAATTTACGGTTTAGTCAATTATCTTTATTAGGCTCCTGTTTTATTGAAAATTTGTATAGAAGCAACAGAAGAACTTCTAGCTATCAATCACAGATGAGACTGACACTAAGAAGTATTAAGTGTCACAAATAGTTCAAGTACATAACATACATTCAACATGAGATCAAGACAAACATGGCAAATAAACCGATAATTACCATGTTAGTCAATGTATCCACTTTCAAAGAGAGAATTAAAGTTTAACTAAAAGAAATTAAAAGATACTTGAGCCGTCTGCTCGTTGACTTCCTGATCCGCATCCCTCCTATTCGTGCTCCTCGTCGGCTTCGTCATTTCCTGGAACCCACATAAAAGTGGAACGGGTGAGAGATCGAACAGTCTCTCAGTACGGGATTTAGTTCCAGTCCCAGAGTTTGTCAAATTGACTTATTAACACAAACATGATATTACATACTCACATGAACGCTAACTAATGCATTTGTAAATCACACACGCACATACACACTTCTGTAATTATCTTTCAAGTTTTCCGTTAAATCATTTATTTGCCAATCCAATGGGAAATCCAACCAACATTGGAAGACCGCCAACTCGCTGGGAAATCCAACCAACGACGAGAGACTTTCTCACTAGACGGGGAATCCACCCTACGCTAGATATTGGTTGTCGCACTAGACGGGGAATCCACCCTACGCTAGATCTTGACCCGTGAAGGGAAATCCAACCAATGCCACGTTATCGAGGGGTCTAGTCGAACCCAGACCCAATGTATACATTCCAACATATGTTCAACACACGTTGGCCCCTTTCCTTTAACTTATCCGTTACCTTTCATGTTCATTTCATTTAACACTACACAAAGTCATGCTCAACACATCCTACTTACAAGTCTCATGATCGATATGAATAATCCTATTGCATTTCTAAACAAGCCAAAGGGATCGTTCGATTCAACATGCACAATTCCAAAAATAAATAAATAACATGCACACAAAATGGTAAGTAACAATTTGACAATATCCAGGAAACCCGTACCTGTTGTTGTGGAACAGTTCTCTGTTGTCTCTACGTCTCTCCCTACTTCGACATGCAGATCTAGACCACGAAACATGATTTCTAATTAATATTTATACACATTTATCATTGAACAAAATTATATTTATTAAGATTATAACTAGGCTTCTTTATAATAAAAATAACTTCGGGGTCTTCGGTGAAATATTACCATTTAATATAAATAACATAATTGGACTCAATTTGTGAATATATATACATAGTACGATGTATATGCTTGTATATGCTGGAGACATAAACAAATGAATTAGTTTCAAGTCAGGAAGGTTAATTGTAAGTGAAATTCAAAATGTCAATATTAAAGATAAATAAAGTAAGTTATATAGATCGAAATATTGATTCACTGATGAGAACGGAAGATGAAAGATATTATATAAAATACATATAATTAAATTAGTATGATGCTTTGATCAAATATATATGTATGTATCAGGAAGTTAGTAATATTCTGAAAGGCATCATTTATATATCGATAGTACGAAATAATCTTCATACTCTTATCGATTATGAAAGAGTAAAAACAGACAAAATATGAATATCTAAAATATTTGATTATTATTTAACCAACTGATTTATGAAATCCCATAATTTTCTGACAATCAAGATCCTTCTTGAATTCCACCAATTACATGATGGTATGTGCAACACTGACGCTTCTCTTAAGAAAGCAGTCAGTGTTGGTGAACTGACTGTCATTTAATTAACATATTTTTATTTTTATTTTGTTTAACATAAATTAAATTATCATATTATTTATTTATGTACGTACTTCCTTAACAACTAATCAAAGTTTAAAAATATATTATAAATTTTATAAGACTTAATCGTATTGTAAAATATCCACAAATTACTTGATTGGATTCCCTTATAAAATTTGTCAACAGACGCAAAATCCCGGTTGAAATCACATTTCATATAACTTGTGATTTTCTTTAGGATTCTCTGTCTTCTTGCATTATCTTGTAATTATTAAAGTCGTATTTGTAACAACTTGAAAGATTTTAAGTTTTAACTTGATTTTAGTAAATAAATTAATGTATTACATGCGTTCAATGAAATGTTCAAACCAAAATAATATATTTTTAATTATGACATTTGAAAAAAAAAAAAACAATTAAGGAAAAAATGTAAAATAGAATGAAAAATGAAACACACAAAAATATGAAAAATAAATATAATTGTTAAACAAAATTCCCATAATACACATAAATTATTATTTTTAAATAAAATTCAACCCAAATAAATTATTTATAAATGTACAAATAAAATTATCTAAAATTTCACATAGTTTCTTTCTCTGTGCGCGTGGTTTCCTCAACGTGGTGTTTAATTTGTCACATCCTCGCAGGATAGATACGATATACTTTGATTATATTAACAACACTGCCCGTAAGACAATATTATATAGAATATAAAATAAATGGAGATTGTACTGCTAATTTTTTATATAAACAGTCAGTATTGGTTATCAACACTGACAGTTTTTCAAAACAGTCAGTGTTGAACACCAATACTGACTGTTTTTAAAGAGACAGTCTTGGTGGTCAACACTGATGCTTTAAAAACAGTCAGTGTTGGTGTTCAACACTGACGGTTTACAAAAACAGTCAGTATTGGTGTTCAACACTGACGCTTTAAAAACAGTCAGTGTTGGTGCTCAACACTGACTGTTTTTAAAGCGTCAGTGTTGAGGACCAACACTGATGCTTTAAAAACCGTCAGTGTAGGTGTTCAATACTGACGTTTTAAAAAACCGTCAGTGTTGATAACCAATACTGACTGTTTAGTTTTAAAACCGTCGGTGTTGATGACAAACACTTACTGTTTTTAAAGCGTAAGTGTTCAGCAACAACGCTGACTGTTATTGAATAAAAGGGTCAGTGTAGTATGAGCAACACTGACGCTTCCCTTAAAATAGTCGGTGGTGAAGGGTCGGTGAAGGGGTTTTTTGTACTAGTGTTAGGCATAAAGACCTTTGTTTATTCTATCAATATCTAGAACCCCCAAGCCTCCTTGGCATTTACTTTGGTATACAATATATATGTGTTGAAGTTGCAAGCTAATACGCCACATCAGATCCAGAAGGGAATGAAGAAAGAAATCAATTTAGATTGTTTGGTGGCTGGACGAAATCTTCTTTATTTCCTTTCTTTATTCTATTTGATTGATGTGTAATTTATTTCTAAGTTGAGTTGTTTCTTAAATTAGAGAGGTCAGCTGTACACCTCAAAGATTGATAAATACTCAAGAGACAGAAAGAGAAATCATGTAAGAAAAAGATTGATTGAAATAAACAAAGGGAGGGAAGGGAGATTCATGGGAGTCTTGTGTTCTTGAGTTGTTCTATTATTATTTTTGACGTGGTATCAGAGCAGTGATCGATCCGAAAACCTTAACATTCCAAGACCTCACCAATAATCTCTTCCTTTTATCATGAGTGAACCTGAAGCTAGTTCTTACTCCTCACGAGATGAGAACACAGCAGCATTGTTGGAGAAATTAACCCAACTTGTTGCATTACAACAAACTCAAATTATGGCCATTCAACAAAACCCAAATCCACCTATAACCATACCTGTAGCCGAAACCTTCATCCATCCGAACCCTATCTCTGTGAAACTCAATGGACGAAACCACTCCCTATGGTCCCAAGTAGTCACCATGTATGTGAAGGGACGAGACAAGCTCCAGCACATAACAGGAAATCCGCCTCCTCCACAGCCCCAAGATGCACTTTTTCCGAAATGGGACATTGATGACACAGTGGTGAAGGGATGGTTGATCAACTCCCTCGAGTCGAATCTGACAGACAAGTTCATTCGATTTCCAACAGCAAAAGAAGTATGGGATTCTCTCGCTACCACGTTCTATGATGGCAGCGATGCCGCCCAGGTATTTGAATTAAATAGGAGGGTAACTCGACTAAGACAGTCGGGTAAATCTGTAGAAGAATACTATAATGATTTGCAAAGTCTATGGCAAGAAATTGATTTTCGCCGGTCTAACCCTATGGTTCATGTAGAAGATATTAAGAAATTTAATAGTTTTATTCAAGAAACCAGGGTTTATACATTTCTCGATGGACTTGATGACCGGCTGGATAATGAGAGAGCAAATCTTCTGCAACTCACACCGTTTCCCACAGTTGAACAAGCCTTCGCAAGAGTAAGAAAGGAGGCTGTGAGGCAGGGGGTTATGCTTAAAGATGGAGGAGAAATGTCACAAGCTTCGGCTGCCATGCTCTCAAAGGTGCCGAAAATTCCTGAGGTATATCTAACACTAAATAAGAACTCTTCGTATGTTGATAAATCTAAGTTGAAGTGTACTCACTGTGGTCAAACAAGGCACGTTAAAGAGCAGTGCTTTCAAATCGTTGGTTATCCTGATTGGTTCAAAGAGAGAAAAAAAGGGAAACAACATGTCACTGGAAAAGGAAAGATAGCAGTGGCAACATCTGAAACAATGGGTGAAAGGCAACAGGGACTTGCATGGGCACATCCAGCTCAACCACACGGACCAGCTGACATTCAAGCCCAAGGTTCGGCCCATGCCGAAGTTGGAAATGGAACAGGTTCAGTTGCCCTTCATGCTGCAGGTAGTTCTAGAAACCAGAATAACTCAGAACAAGGTAAATTTCTTGATATTTGTAATATTGAAAAACAAAAAGAATGGTTTATAGACTCAGGAGCTACGGACCACATGACTTACTCAGAAAAGGACTTTAAGTTAAGAAAACATACACAAAAAGATGGTAGTCTTAATGCAAACGGAATTGAGTATCCAGTAAATGGAGTAGGAGATGTAGCTATTTCTAAGAATCTTACCCTTACAAACACCATACTCGTACCTTCTCTATCTACAAAATTGATTTCCATTGGACAATTAACTACAGAACGAAATTGTGTAGCTCTTATGTTTCCAAATCATTGTGTTATTCAGGATATCCTCACGAAGGAGATCATTGGCCGTGGTACTAAGCGAGATGGATTGTATTACTTGGAGGAGATGAAGACTGGAACCTCATTTCTGTCAAAAACTGATTCTAAACAATTGAGAGAGCAAGTTTTGTTGTGGCATAAGAGATTAGGGCATCCCTCATTTGGGTACATGAGAAAGCTCTCATCTCATTTATTTTCTAGTTTAAATGAACAATTGGTTTGTGAAACTTGTATTATGGCTAAAAGTCATCGTACAATTTATCTTGATAGTTATCATAAAAGCCCTCTTCCTTTTGATTTAGTTCATACTGATGTTTGGGGACCATCCCCGGTTGTCTCAAAATCTGGTTGTCGATGGTTTAATCTTTTTACCGATGACTGTACACGGATGACATGGCTTTATTTACTTAAAACTAAGGATGAAGTGACAAAAGTGTTTCAAGATTTTTTTAACATGATAAAAACTCAGTTTGAAAAAGAGATAAAACTTGTAAGAAGTGATAATGGGACGGAATATGTAAATAAAAATTTACATAATTTCTTTAAAGATAAAGGGATTATACATGAGACCTCGTGTGTGGGAACCCCTCAACAAAATGGAGTAGCAGAGAGGAAAAATAGGCATATTCTCAAACCGCTCGGTCAATATTGTTTGAGAGTAATATGCCCCTAATTTTTTGGGATAATGCTGTGTCTTTTGCAATTTACGTAATTAATCGTACACCAACCCGAGTACATGATTACAAAACTCCTCTTCAAATGTTATCCTCTCATATCAGAATTCCGTCCGTTTTAAATTTACCTGCCAAAATTTTTGGGTGCATTGCATATGTGCATGTGCAAAAGATTTTTTGGTCCAAATTAGAACCTTGTGCACAAAAATGCATTTTCTTGGGATTCGGTACACATCAAAAAGGATATAAATGTTACAATCCAAACATGAGAAAATTCTTTACAACTATGGATGTCACATTTTTAGAAGGTGGATATTTTTTTAAACAAACCGAAAGTCCAATTCAGGAGGAGAATCGGGTAGAATTGGATTTCTCTGATTTATATTTCTTAAATCCACCTACTGCCGAAAATGAGAATGACAATCAAGCAATAAATCCACCTACTGCCGAAAATGCAAATCAAGCACATCCAAATCCTGCCGAAAATGAAAATCCAAATCCTACCGAAAATGCAAATCCAGCAGCAAATCAAAAACCTGCTGAATTCCTTCACCTTGACCAAAACCTTGCCGAATCCCTTAACCCTACCGAATCAGAGTCATGAACCAATTCGGGTCATCCAAACTGATCCAATTCGAGTCATCCAACCTGACCCAGTTATTGCCGAAAGGTCTGATCTAAACCTAATACAGCAGAGTGAACCGAATTTCTAGATAGAGCTAAATGATGCAGTAATACAATCCGACCAAGTATCACATGGGCCAAGATCTCCTGAGGATATTCCCAAGGTAAGTGCTACTAACACTCTCTGTAAATTACCATTTAGAAATAACCGAGGAAAACCACCAAAACAGTACGTTCCGGAGGATGGAACAAGTGAGGAAGTAAGATATCCCATTGCTAATTATACCACCACTGAAAAATTGTCAGAACCTTTGAAAGCCTTTGTGAACCAAATATCTTCGGTAAATGTACCAGAAAAATTAGAAGAAGCCTTAAAAGACCATAATTGGATAAAAGCAATGAAAGAAGAAATGGATGCATTAGAGAAGAATGGTACGTGGAAATTAGTAACATTACCAGAAGAGAAAACAGTCGGGTGCAAATGGGTATATACTATAAAATATAATGCAGAGGTAAAAATTGAGAGATACAAAGCAAGATTAGTTGCAAAAGGATATACACAAACGCATGGTGTTGATTTTCAGGAAACATTCTCACCTGTTGCAAAATTAAATTGTGTCCGAGTTCTCTTATCTCTTGCAGCAAATCTAGACTGGCCACTTCATCAGTTTGATGTCAAAAATGCATTTTTGCATGGTGATCTGAAGGAGGAGATTTACATGGATATCCCACCTGGATATTGGTACCCAGAAACAACCATGAAAGTATGTAAGTTGGACAATAATGGGTTGCAACAATCACCAAGAGCATGGTTCGGTCGTTTTTGTCAGGCAATGAAAAGTTATGGGTACACTCAGAGTGAATCAGACCACACGATGTTCTTTAAGAAATGTCAAGGTAAGATATCCGTGTTAATAATTTATGTTGATGATATGATTATTACAGGAGGTGATCATATGGAGATAAAAGAATTAGAAGCACGATTGTCAAAAGAATTTGAAATGAAAAATTTGGGTGGTTTGAAATATTTTCTTGGAATAGAAGTATCACAAAATAAGGAAGGTATCTTTCTCTCTCAAAGAAAATATATACTTGATCTTCTAGCTGAAGTTGGGATGATAGATTGTAAGCCAGCCGATACACCCATGGTTCAAAATTTAAAACTGGACATAGACCCAGATGGGAAATCCAAAAATAGGGAAAGGTATCAGAAATAGGTTGGGAAATTAATTTATTTATCTCATACTAGACCTGACATAGCTTATGCAGTAAGTGTTGTTAGTCGATTTATGCATTCTCCAAGCTGAGAGCACATGGAGGCAGTAATAAGAATTCTTAGGTATCTGAAGGGTGCACCTGGAAGAGGAATATGTTTTCGAAAAAACCAACACATGAATATAACCGGTTACTGTGACGCTGACTGGGCTGGATGTGTGGTTGATAGAAGATCTACCGCGGGATACTTTACCTTTGTAGGTGGAAACTTGGTAACTTGGAAGGGTAAAAAACAATTGTAGTGACACTCTCCAATGCTAAAGCTGAATTTCGAGGAATGGTAAAAGGTATCTGTGAACAATTGTGGTTGAGAAAACTACTAACCGAATTAGGTTTTGAACCCTGCACTGAAATGAAACTTTTTTGTGATAATAAAGCTGCGATAGATATATCTCATAATCCAGTGCAGCATGACAGAACAAAGCATATTGAAGTAGATAGGCATTTCATCAAAGAGAAATTGGCAGATATGCTCACGAAGGCGATATCAAGCAACGCATTTGATGAATCTCTATCTGAACTCGGCATGAAAGATATCTACGTATGAGCTTGAAGGAGGGTGTTCAAGTTGCAAGCTAATATGCCACATCAGATCCAGAAGGGAATGAAGAAAGAAATCAATTTAGATTGTTTGGTGGCTGGACGAAATCTTCTTTATTTCCTTTCTTTATTCTATTTGATTGATGTATAATTTATTTCTAAGTTGAGTTGTTTCTTAAATTAGAGAGGTCAGCTGTACACCTCAAAGATTGATAAATACTCAAGAGACAGAAAGAGAAATCATGTAAGAAAAAGATTGATTGAAATAAACAAAGGGAGGGAAGGGAGATTCATGGGAGTCTTGTGTTCTTGAGTTGTTCTATTATTATTTTTGACAATATGTCATGCAACAAGAGATTTATCAGGCTTTGAATCATGGTGATCACTCAAAAGAGAGCAATGTTTCTTTTAATATTTATAAACTCGGAAATACTATCGGTTCGGACTGCAAGCACACAATCCTATCGAGTAGTATATTCGAGGTCGATCCAGAAGAAATATTGGTTCAGTGATTTGAGCGATCAAATCACAATCTTTTGAAATGCTAGACGAAATCTGAAAGTTGAGAGATGTTGTTGTGATCAATGTAAATTAGGAAGTAATTAGAAGTAATTAAAAGTAATTAAAATAAAGATAGAGATGAGAATTCCTAGGGTTTCGGCACACCATTACTACTCAATCCGTCTTGACAATATATTCCTGTTGCGTCAGATTTCCTGTTGTTATTTTATGAAAGACACTACATAGGTCATTGCGATTTATGTTACGCAAGAATGACAGATTTTTCATCGAGATTCTACATAGGACACTGCGAGTTTTCTTACGCAAATGACTGATCTCTAAAAACCCCAAATTACTACTCAGATCACTGCGAGTTTCCTTACACATGTGATGGAATTTGGTTCGCGTTTTCTAAGGTTATCTTCACATAAATCTAATGAATCTCAACGAGGCTAATTCATAAAAATAGTTTTTCTTACCATTAAAGTACTGTCACTACCCTAACGGACTCAAACTAGATCATTGAAGTTAGATGAAGAGATAATAAATCACAAAAGTATTTAGATTCAACAACATGAAATCATAATCAACAGAAATATATATATCAAAACATCAAGAGTAAAAAGGTTTACTGCCTAGCCCTAAGAAAAGGAACTTAGCCTCGGAACGGCATAGTTACAAGCACTTCTCTTCTCACTTTAATCAAATCTAACCCTAATTACAAAGATAAGTTATTCTTCTGCCCAGGGGCCTTACATAGGAGTAGAGGGACGTCTGGAGGTTGAGTAGGGGCTAAGAAACTGATATGGAAACAGCTGTCGGCAGTTATTCCCCGAGAGACGCCTTCGGTTACGGACCGTATCAGGTGATACGGTCCGTATTAGGACCTTGATGGTTAGGGTTTAATGCTTCCAGCGCTCTCTTCTGGTCTGTGCATAGGCCTGGTCCGTATTAGGGAATACGGACCGTAACAGAGATTTCATCGATAAGCATCGCTGATCCGATTGACCCGATTCTAGCTCCATTTGATGTAAAATAGTCCCAAAACCTATTTTCTGTAATAAAACATAAAGAAGGGTGACAGTAGCCTTTTTCTCTAATAAATTAAACATAAGTGTGAGAAAATATGCAAAACCTAAGCCAAAACCCTACGTAAATCATCATTATTTTGACTCTGATCACGCCTCCCAACTTGAATTGTTGCTTGTCCTCAAGCAACAACATCCCAGCTGGTCAATGATTCAGTCTAGATTAAACCATACAATCTCAAGGACTTGTTAAAAATTAAATTAGAACTTGGATTTGGTACAATTGGCATGACAATAAAAATTTAGAACTATAAAAAATTCATGATCTCTCTTTTGAACAATTTATTCACTCCATGATTGACCTCATTATGCATACCCTAGAAAATTATCATCGAACAATTTACTTCACAAATATCCTTAAAATTGAGAGTATTAATTTCCCCTTCGATTATAATGGATCCCTTCCAATCAATAGGAATTCTAATGATATAAATTTTTATTTTCCTTCCCAATTGATTGGAGCAAAGTATGACAACTAAGTGTGTTGGTACTTGTGACTATTTTTTTGAAAAATTGAATATGTAAAAAATTAAAATTTGGGAGGTTTTATCGAGCCTATTGGTAACCAGTCTTGCGTAGGCACCCGTACTCTTTTTATCCTCCATCTTTTATTCTATTTTTTTCTTTTTCTGAATTTTTCTATTTTTTTGGATTTTTCTCATTTCTGATTTTTTTGGTATTTATGTATTTTTCTGAAAAATAAAATATTTTTTGTGTCACAAGCACCATGATTACACACAATTCCAAGTATTTATTCATACAAGGAATTATTGCATAGTTTCGCTAGGGGCTATCGATAATAAACGGGTATTCTAAAACACTATCAAATTTAAAAGACTTTGCAAAAATAATTTACTCAATAAATAAAAATTCTAGGGTTGCTATTTTGGTCAACTTTCATGGTTAGCAATTAATTATTCACTTTGAGATCACTAATTATTTAAAAATTCTAAATTTTTTGTATCATGGCCAATTGTTTAAATCCTAGCCTAACTCAATTTAAAACAATTCCTATTTGATTAACCTACTCCTAGAATTAAAATAAAAATGCAAGCTAGCTAAAAAGCTCAATCTAATCATTCTAGAATTTTTGGTAAAGCCTCCAACCCTAGTCAAAAATTGAGTAAAACTACTACCACCTAAGAATTTAAAATTGCAAAAAAATTTAAAGATACATGGTCAATTTACTTTCTAACCCCCCAAATAAAATTGAGCATTGTCCCCAATGCTCGAGAGATAAAAATAAAGGAAGTAATAAAGTAAAAAGACCGGGGAAAGATACAACTCACTGCACCTTAATCCTGAGGTGGTGGAGGTGGTGGTGGTCGCTGGATCTCCTCGTAGAATGATGGTTCGAAAAGTCTGTAGAGTGGTGGCTGGTATTGGAATCCGAAGTCGAGGGCGAGCTGGTAGTACGTTGGACTTGATCGACCTCTTGGTGAAGTGAGGAGAGGTTTTGCTTAATCCGCTGGCTGCTCTCTCGTGAGTGTGTGGAGAGATCTTAAAAATTCAGGTTCATCCATTGCATAGCTTGGATGAACTGATCATATTCACTTATATGGGCATCAGATGGTGCAGGGAGGAAGGCAGCGGCGGCGGCTCCAAGGAGAGGCAGTGATGAGTGCGGTCGTGATGGTGATCGGCGGAAGGAGGTGGGCTCAGTCTCGGCAAAGAAGGAAGAGGGAGGAAGAGGAGAGATAGAGGGAGAGAGAATAGAGGAGAGAGAGAGGTTTAGGAGTTCAAACCAAAGGATTTAACGGTTATGAGATGTGATTCTCGCGGGTTTTCAAATGTCTCTTCGTTAATGGGTTCGTATCTTTCAGATTAGCCTTCATTCGGACCGTATTGGGTGATACAGTCCATATCCGATTTGTTATGCATAATACCAATAACTGCCTTCAGTCTTAACTTCTTTGAATACGGACTGTATTGGGAAATACGGGCCGTATTCACCACTTCTCTCTTCCTACTCTCCTTCTTTCTCCCCGTATCCACTAATATAATCCGTATTGATTGATACGGACCGTACCAGAGGGTATTTTCCTGTCTTCCGTGGTGTCTTTGATCGAGTCCTCCCTCTGATATGTTCACCTAATCATAGAAAAAATGTGGATATGAGTTGTTTCTCTTGTAAGGTCCTAAATAAACTAGAAATAAATATTATGAAAAATATAAAAATGGCCTTGGGTTTCCTCCCAAGAAGCGCTTGTTTAAGGTCATTAGCTCGACCCCTTGTATCATTGAGATTCCGGATGAATCACGAACTGTTTTATCTTCACCTTCCGACCATGGACCGCATCGTAGTTCTCTCAAGAACTTTTTGGTGCGATAATGTTGAGAACTGTTGGAAGAGGCCTTGATTCTATGATTGGAGCTTTGGTTTCTTCCGGTTTGATAGAAATTGAAGTCAATAGAGGAACGGAAAGCTTGTTTTTATGCGGTTGTGTGTGCCAACTCTTTTCTAATTCTTGCATTTCCTCCATTGTCTCATCTTCAAGTAGGATGCGGTACATGGTGACGGTCGGGCTAAGGCCTTTGATGTCGTCTATTCTGTCGCCAATAGCCTTTCGGTGCATCTTGAGTACGTTGACGAGCTTGTTGGATTGAACATTATCGAGCCGAGAACTGACAATCACTGGGTAGGTTTGGTTGGGTCCGAGGAATTCGTAACGAAGGTTGGATGGAAGGGGTTTGAGTTCGAGTTGTGGATGAGAGGTTGGTTTCTCCCTTTTCTTAACTTTGCTACTGACCGTACTAGGCGACATGGACTGCAGAATTTTAGATTTGGGGGATTCTTCCTCTTTCTTTTCTGTGACGGTGGCACAACTAGCGCAAGTTTCAGCGTAGGCTTCATCAGGTTCAGCGGTAGTGTATTGCTCGAGTTGCCTTTCATCATCTTCCCCTCTAAAAAGGTTGTCCAGTTCCTCCATACCCACAGATTCTCCCAATTCATCATATGGATATTCTTCCTCTTCAAATTCATCCGTGATACCCAAACTGAAGACACGTTAAATGTCAGTGTCATCTTCCCCTCTAAAAAGGTTGTCCTGTTCCTCCATACCCATGGATTTCCCAATTCATCATATGGATATTCTTCCTCTTCAAATTCATCCATGATATCCAAATTGAAGACACAATCAATGTCAGAGGGGTATTTCAAAGCTCTGTTTATGTCGTAGACCGCCTTGTCTTTTCCGACATTCAGTGAAATTTTCCCATTCTTAACATCAATCATTGCTCCGCATGTGGCGAGGAATGGCCTTCCAAGGATAATTGGAATGTATTCATCTTTTTCTATGTCAACCACAACAAAATCTCCGGGTATCTAGAAGTCTCCAACTTTGATCGGTACATCCAGCAACACACCTTCAGGATATCGAATTGATCGATCAACCAGTTGCAGTGCAATTTGTGTCTGTGAAAGTTCTCCACATTCCAATTTATCAAACACCGCCTTTGGCATTAGGCTCACACTTGCTCCCAGATCACATAAAGCCCTCGTAAAATTCATTGTGCCAATTGTGCATGGTATCGAGAAGCTTCCCGGATCTTTCAACTTTTCCAGTAATTTACTTTGCACGAGCGCACTTGTTACATTATGATCCTTGAATAAATAAAAATATACAAAAAGGGCCTAATTGTAAAGATTTTTAAGTAATGCAATATTATAAACTTGGGGGACCTATGTGCAAAAGTTCCAAATATTAAAGATGACACCTATCTTCTTCTCTTGATATTTCCATTTGTACATCTAATTTCGTGAGAGGGCTAGGGTTTAGCCGAACCAAAGAGAGAAAGAGAGAGAGAGAGAAATCGAGCGTGAAATCTGATCAGAATCGTCGGAAATCTGAGATTCGAGCTAAATAGACGATCGTGCTCAGTTCTAAAGCTTCAAATTGGTATAATTTTCCTTCCTTGCAATCTTTTGAAAACCCTAAATTGTTTGATTTGTTGTATTTCGTTGAGAATTCACTAGTACAAAAAACCCCTTCACCGACCCTCAACCACCGACTGTTTTAATATGTAACAGTCGGTGTAGAGACGGCTGGTAAAATCGTAAATAAGAAGAAACTTAACACCGACTGTTCCACTACAAAAAACCGTCGGTGAACCAACACCGACTGTTCTTTTAAAAAACAGTCGGTGTTGCTCATACCCTACACCGACTGTTTTTAAAAAAAAACAGTCGGTGTTGCGCAGTGACCAACACCGACTGTTTTTTGTAAAAACAGTCGGTGTTGCTCATACCTACACCGACTGGTTTTTATAAAAAACAGTCGGTGTTGAGCAGTCACTAACACTGACTGTTTATTTAAAAAACAGTCGGTGTTGGTGATTCTCTACGCAGACTGTTTTTTTAAAAAACAGTCGGTGTTCAGTGATTCTCTTCCGAAAATTTTTGTTCTGCCGCGAAATTTTTCGTTTTCTCTTCTAAAATTCATTTCCCTCTTCATTTTGCGATCGCGATCTCCAAAAAAACCCCAAAATTTAAGTCAGCCTTGCCATCTCCCAAATTCATCTCCCTCTTCCCAAATTCATTTCCCTCTTCCCAAATTCATTTTGCGATCGCGATCTCCAAAAAAACCCCAAAATCACGATCTGCCTCTGCCTCCGCCGAGCACCCGAGCACCCGCACCCGCACCCGCACCCGCACCCGCACCGGAGCACCCGCACGAGCACCCGCACCTGAGTACCCGCTGGAGCGCCCGAGAACCCGCCTTGCTGCCTCGCCCCGCCCTGCTGTCCTTCTCGTCAGTCAAGTTTGAAGCGCCTTGCTGCCTCGCCCCGCTGGAGCGCCTTGCTGGAACACCTGAGCAAAAACCTCGCCCCGCTGGAGCGTCGATCTTTAGCAAATCCGGCCAAACATCAGACGTGTTCTCACCTTCGTCCTCTCTCCCTCTCTCTCAACCAAAAAAATGTCAAAAATCTCTCTCTAGTTCTCTAATTCCAAGTCTTTACAATCAAGGGTTTCAACGGAACTCCAGCGGTATGTGTTGCTCTTGGGCCAGTCGCTCTTATTCTTTTTTCTTTTTTTTTTACAAAATTAGATCAAAATTGAGCTGAAAAGAAAGAGTTTTCTCTCTTTTTTTATGAGGGTGAAGGAAGGGGAGACTGAGAACAACTTGGAGGAGATAAAGAAACAGCTCTCTTCTTCTAGCTCAGCCCTATATTTCCTTCATGGACCTCTTCTCAAACGAGATGAAATGGTATGGCATCTAATTCGTTGTTGTTTGCTCAAACTACTGCCTATTTTTCTTGAAATATGTTCTCTTTTTGTTATTCTATTATTACTACGCCGGTAGTACCCTTTTATTGCTGAGTTTGTCCAATAGAAGAAATCAGGATATATAAAGTGTAATTTTTTTGATTTGAATAGAATTAGACTGCAACACCCGTAAGAGATGCTTCATCTGCTTGTAGTTTGTACCAGTATTGTGGTACAGGAGCAAGGTGAATTCCCCCTTTCCTGGTGCAAGGAATTAGAAAGACGAATTTGGTTGAAGTCCCCGTGTTGTTCTTGCAGTAATATAATTTGTCTATTTAGCATATCTTTCTTACACTTTTGTATTTTTGTACAAAGATATTCTTCTCCAGAGATTTATGATAGCGACTTCACGACTCCTTTACCTGCTGTAATTGATAAATGCATTCAGTCTTCACCAAAGCACCGGCTTTATCAGGTGAAACAACTAATTGGTTAAATAAACCTATCTCACAAAATTAAATAGGTTTAGACATGGCATAACTTCTTTTTTTAATCAGAGTTCTGTAGATAAGGCTGTTGGTTTTCAAAATTGCAACAAGAGCAAACTCCCTAGTTTATTGGGAAATTCAAAGTTAAGTACTGCAGTTATTGATGTTTAACACCACTAATAGAATATATTAATCAGAAAGGATTAAACTATTCAAAGTTGAAATGTTTAAGTTCTGCAGTTAATGAAGTCAATGTTTTTTTTCTTGTTTTTTCTCATAGTTTATTCTGTACAATTAACTATGTTTGTTCAAAAGATCAGTTGAGTCCTGCATACCACCTTGTTTCAGCTGCAGAAGCCGGTGCTTTGGTTAGTATACTTTACTTTTGCGAGATAGTAAAATTTAATTGAATTTAACCTTTTATTTTCTTGCAACATTGCTTTATCAGGTGTCCTTGTGTACCAATCCAATTTGGCTGGTAAAGACAAGACTACAACTTCAGGTGCCAGCAAACCACTCCAGGCCATATTCTGGATTTTACGGTACACCTTATTTTTTATTTTTTGCCTTATTATTATTTATGATTGTAGAAAGTATCTCTTAGGTTGGTTGCTTGAAATGCATCACTTAATCATAGACAGGGTATGTTGGATACAAACCATTTGCCATTATACAAAGACGATATTTCTAATAGAACGTATAGTTATGCTTTTTGTTTTCTAATACTTCCATGTGTTTATTCTTATGTGAACCTGTTTATTTAATTTATTTCTCTTCTTTTGCAATGAAAATGATAAGGTCAGATGCTATGAGAACCATTCTGAAAGAAGAGGGATGGCTTGCACTGTACCGAGGCCTGGGACCCAGCCTTTTTCTGGTACGCAATATAACCTTTGTTAATTGGGCATGAGAATTTTTTTCAAACTCAAGTTAAACCTGGGTGCTCTCGTATTGAAAATGACAGCAGGATTTATCATTACAAATGTTAAGCCGAGATGGACGCTTTACCCTGGTATAAATTGGCTTCACTGGTATGAGCGCCATAAATAATCTCAAAACTTTTATCAATAGGTGACACATGGGGCAATCCAGTTCACAGTGTACGAGGAGCTAAAGAAAGCCGTACTATATGTTAAAAGGCGAGAAATAAAGTCAAATAGCTTGGGTGGTGAGGAGCTACTGGTAAGATAAATTTATGATCCTTTTGTGTATTGTATGATTAATTAAGGTCCTTTCTTACATTATTCCATACCCCCAAAACTTATTGGTTGATATATGTGTGCTTTCTTTCTCAAAAGAGTTCTTTCGATTATCCGACGCTTGGTGCTGCTTCTAAAGTTGCTGCCATGTTATTCACCTATCCATATCAGGTAAGCTTGCAAATTAACTAACTTGATGGAAATCCCAATAATGACCTTGAAGTTTCTTTGCAAATGCACATTTGGGCTTTATGGTTGAGAAAATTATCATATGTAAAGAAAGCCTAATGGCCCATTTTTTTTTTTTTTAAAATGAGTTGATAATAAAATGTTTCTTATTGTTATATTTTTTCCCCCTCTTATTTCAGGTGATCAGGACCCGTTTGCAGGTATCTTATATTCTAAGTTTCTTTGTTTGGTTCTCCAATTATAAACGTGAGACTTTTTGTTTGGTTCCCCAGGTGAGCATGAGACTTTTTGTTTGTTTTTGTCATAAACGTTGTTCATATTAATGTT
Organism: Carex parvula; assembly: GCA_025461045.1. Taxonomy (NCBI): domain Eukaryota; kingdom Viridiplantae; phylum Streptophyta; class Magnoliopsida; order Poales; family Cyperaceae; genus Carex; species Carex parvula. The sequence goes on along the minus strand of JAJGRW010001308.1, from coordinate 938,848 downwards.
TTTGCTTTTTTTGCTTAATGCGAAATGGCTGGCTAGAAATTTCATTGTTCACTCTTCTAGCATCATGATCTGTATGTGCAAGTTTAAGTGCATACTACTGGTACCAGAAGGGATCGATTAACCTGCTTGTATGTACAAGCTGTCTAGTTGGTGATCTGTCACTCACCTATTATCTTGGTATATTTTGTTTGCAATTCCAGGTTGTCGTACCAAAAACATATACCAAATACACATCAAGAAAAGTTCTCACCACAGGATGGGTTGAAGGAGAAAAGCTATCACAGAGCAAAGAAAGCGATGTTGGCATAATACTTATTTAGGTATAGAGCATTTCTCATGAGTTTTAGCTATAGAGCATTTCTCATGATTTTGGTTATTTAGGTATAGAGCATTTCTCATGATCTCCTCAGTTGGCTAGTTTTAGCTTTTATGTTATTACTCCGATGTGGGCATAATACTTATTGTAATGTTTGTTTTTTTGTTTTGTTTTTAATTTGTAGATGAAATGGTTACACTACTTATTGTTTTGTTTTTACTCCGATGAAATGGCATAATACTTATTGGTTTCTGTTCTACACTATATTGCTTTTATGTTCTTACCACGTCTACAGGTGCCACAAAAAAAAAAAAAAAAAAAAAAAAAAAAAAAAATCTCTGCTGGGCACCTACACCGACGGTTTTTTCAAAAAAACAGTCGGTGTTGGGCGCCTACACCGACTGTTTTTTCCAAAAAACAGTCGGTGTTGGTACCCTACACCGACTGTTTTTTAAAGAAAACAGTCGGTGTTGGTACCCTACACCGACTGTTTTTTCCAAAAAACAGTCGGTGTTGGTACCCTACACCGACTGTTTTTAAAGAAAACAGTCGGTGTTGGTACCTACACTGACTGTTATTTGCCCGTCAGTAAAGATATACCTATACCGTCGCCGCCATCACCGACGCCTCAATAACAGTCGGTATAGGGTTTTTTTAACAGTCGGTGAAGGGGTTTTTTGTACTAGTGATTCGAATTAAAGTTCGATTGATTTGAGATAACTCGATATTGGTTTGATTTGTATTGAATCGAATGGATTTTCTTGTGAAATTGGAAATGGTGAATTAGGGTTTGGTAAAATGGTGAGATTTGGGGAAATTACTAAGTTTTCAGGTGTTATGCACCATTTGGATCTGAATAGATCGAGTTATAATCGTTTGAACATCTCGATTCGTGTTATTTGATTAAATCATCCATTTGAGTTGAATTTGGAATTAGGGTTCTATACCAATTGAATTCATGGTTTAATTGTGTCGGTTCTTGATAACTTAGAGGTGAATATACCATGTCGAACCTCGATCGAAACAAGTTTAACTAGACATAAAAACCAGCTTCTGTGTGATTTATTGCGGACCGAAACCACAAGTATTGCGGGCCGCAAGGGAACAGGGACTTAACCAAAACCTCGGACTGTTCTGTGTTGTTGTTGCGGGCCGCAACATACCCATTACGGGCCGCAATAAATATAGCAGAACAACATATTCTCTGGAAATTTAGGCTACGGGCCGCAACCCATTCATTACGGGCCGCAATGACACCCAGAATTTCTGCAAATGTATATGTTGTGTTGTACAAACTTAATTGGTTGAACCATTACCTAAACCTATACCATTAGGACCCGAATACGAATCCTAAACCGTGTTTAACCTAATTTAACTCGATTTAACCTACGGGATACCAATCGAATGTTTTAATCGAATCTAAACGTATAAATAGGTGGTAAACCTACGAGGCATCGGATCTCGGGATCATTCGAGACGCCTGAGCCTTAGACGAGTACGCTATATACTCAGGTGCGGGGTTTCTGGACTTGTTTGATAGTTTATATTCAGAATTAAACTGTGTTTCTATTGACATGTTGATTATTGGTTAAATTGCATTATCGGATTGTGTTGCATATGCATTGCATTGCCCTAATTAATTGATTGAAACTCGAATTGTATATCTGATTGATCTGCATGCTGGTATGGTTATTACTTGTGTATTGATCTGAATGATCTAATTTGGAATTAAAAGTCACCGTGATTTATATCACCATCGGTTGGTGGATATGGTATTACCGTCTCCCATCGTGGCGACGTCACCCAGGGGGTGAATTCGGATTTGTCAAAGTCTATGCATGGACTTTGACACCCAGTATTCTAAAGCTTTAGATCGTCTAGCCCTCGGTAGTTCCCAGTACCGGTTGGGACGAGGGGTAAGTGACTCTGTATTATGAATTTGGTTATGGGTGACTTGTGTATCGGAGGCATTGCCCAGGGGGTAATGCGTTTGAATGGTCAATTGGTTTTAAATGAATTTTCCGGATATGAAATGGAACCAGACTTTTTAATTAAACGGTTAAGCCTGTAACTACCAGATATTCTGAGCTCGAGTTAAACCAAATATTGTGTGATTGAATTTCGGTTTGGCAAATCCTGATTTGATTTCATTTGGCTAATTGATGTCGGGTTTATGTGTTCATGTTTATATATTATTATAATCTGATCTGAACTTTATTTGTGCTTTATTTTTGAATATAATATGTGATTGCAAGTCCAGGAGCGAAACGTGGCAAATTTATCGCACTGAGAATTTATTTCTCACCCCCTGTTTGGGTTAACTTTTCAGGTTCCGGTTCGGCAGATCCGAGATGGGCACGAGGTCGGTAGGCCTGGTTTCACCGCTGCTTAGTCTGTCTGGTATGGTGACATTAGAGATTATGTATATAGTTATGTTTTGGTTGTGTACATATATGGTCTCTATGTCATGTTGTGATGCGTATCCATCGAGATTTGGGTTTGTATGATATTACCTGACCAGCTGGGATTTATGTTATTTGTTTGTTGAGTTGTTTGTTATGTTTTTATTTACTATTATATCGTAAATGCCTTGTAGGCATACGGGCAACCATATGTCTACGGCAGGAATCACCTGTCGCGCCTCGTTAGGCCGCGGGGTGTGACAGCACTACATTCCTGATTGAGCGGAATTGTTGAGAATTCTTGGAGTTTGTTGCGATTTGAAAGGATCTCCTTCAGAAACTTAGCATACGAGGGTATGCTTGCAATTGCCTCAGTGAAGGGGATTGTGACTTGTAGTTGCTTGAGCGTTTCCATGAATCTCGCAAATTGTGACTCCATCTTATGCTTGGCTGGCCTTGGAGGGAATGGCAGAGGTGGCTTGTTGGGTGGTGGTGAAATGTATTCAGGTTCGGTTTGTCGGTCGTCTCCACCTACGGTGTCATTCTGCTCCTCAATAAGGTCTGCCTGCAGTTCGAATATGGCCGGCTTCGGTTGTTGCGGCTCGTATTCTTCAAAATATGATGGCTTTGCATGCATCTCATCGGAAGTTAGATCGGGCATAGGAGGTCCCTTGTAAGCTGTGCCGCTCCTTAGTGTGATGTTCTTGCAACTCTCTTTAGGATTTTCTTCCGGTTGGCCCGGAAATTTGCCTTTTCCATGTGTGATGCTTGAGAGTTCTTTTGCCATCTTGGAGATGTGACCCTCCAAGTCCTTGACGTGGCTTAATAAGATTTGACCATTTGCGTGATTGCGGCGTTTGTCTCGTCTTGCTTCTCTATGAATCTCCCTATTAGTGATGTGATATTAGGTTGCTGTGGTTGGTTGAACTGCCTCGGTTGGTAGTTCGTTGAGATGCAACAGGTCTTTGATTGTTTGCATATGAGAGATTTTGATGGTTTCGGTTATTCAGATGGTACGAACTGTAGGTGGGCTGAGGTCGAAAGCTGTTGTCGATGGCGTTTACTTGCTCTATTTCTTCATCAGTTTCCGTTACATTCATACATTCGGTCATCTCATGCGCTCCTCCACAATAGCCACATGTTGTTGTGGTATTGACTACTGCTACCGTTCGCTGCTTGGTCTGCTTGTTGAGTGCTAGTTGCAAAGCATCGATCTTTGCGCTCAACATGGAGATTTCATCTACTCTGTGCATGCCAGGTGTTAGGGTTGGCTTCTTTCGCTCAGGGATCCAGTAGTGTTGGTTGATTGCAATCTCTTCAATTAGGTTGTAAGCCTCGTCAGGTCCCTTGTTCATGATTGCTCCCCCTGCGGAAGCTTCAATAAACAACCTATCGGTAGGGTTTAGACCACTATAAAAAGTTTGAACAATCAACGATCTTTCTAGACCATGGTGTGGACAACACCTTAACATATCCTTGTATCTATCCCATGCTTCACACAATGATTCACCATCCCTTTGTTCCAAATTAGTAATTGTTTTTCTAAGTCTTGAAATTTTGGATGGTGGAAAATATTTTGCAATAAACACATTAAACAATTGGTCCCAAGTTTGAATGGAATTGGCCAGTAAGGAAAACAACCATGCTCTTGCTTTATCTTTTAATGAGAATTGAAATAGCCTTAGCCTGATTGCTTCATCGGTAACTCCATTGATCTTTATCATCTCGCATATTCCAAGGAAGATTGACAAATGAAGATGTGGATCTTCATTTGGAAAATCCTCCAAATTGCTGTTGCGAAACCATATTTATGAGAGCAGGTTTGATCTCAAAATTACGGTTCGTGACAGTTGGTGGGTTTTACTGGAATTAGGATCATTCGCGCACGGTACGCAATAGTCTCGTAGAAGTTTGGATCTTGCAGCATTGTGAGCCCCATTGATCAGTTCGTTCAGTGGAATATTAATGTTGATCGAATCTGAGTCCTCTTTGCTTTCAGAATTACTCAAGGAAGAACTATGATTGGTTCTTGTCGGTGATGTGGAAGCGAATTGTCCTCTCCTATTAGCAATCCTCCCGGATCTCCGTAAGGATGATTCGGCCAGCGTGCAGTGTCCTAAAAAAAGAAAAGAAAATCTGAAAATTAAACTAAAACTGAAAATAGAAAGAAAATAAAATTAAAAACGAAATTGAAAATAGAAGAAAAATAAAAATGCAGAAAATAAAAATAAATCTAGGCGTTTCTAGTTAATTGGATTCAATGGTCAAAGCAAGGGCTTCTCTCGAGGACTTGCACAATGAACCGTTATTCCCCGGCAACGGCGCCAAAAACCTTGATCACTCAAAAGAGAGCAATGTTTTTTTTAATATTTATAAACTCGAAAATGCTATCGGTTCGGACTGCAAGCGCACAATCCTATCGAGTAGTATATTCGAGGTCGATCCACAAGGAATATTGGTTTAGTGCTTTGAGCGATCGAATCACAATCTTTCGAAAGGCTAGACAAAATCTGAAAGTTGAGAGATGTTGTTTTGATCAATGTAAATTAGGAAGTAAATAAAAGTAATTAAAATAAAGATAGAGATGAGAATTCCTAGGATTTCGGCACACCATTGCTACTCAATCCGTCTTGACAATATATTCCTGTTGCGTCTGATTTTCTGTTGTTGTTTTATGAAAGACACTACATAGGTCATTGCGATTTATGTTACGCAAGAATGACAGATCTTTCATCGAGATTCTACATAAGACACTGCGAGTTTTCTTACGCAAATGACTGATCTCTAAAAACCCCAAATTACTACTCAGATCACTGCGAGTTTCCTTACGCATGTGATGGAATTTGGTTTGCGTTTTCTAAGGTTATTTTCACATAAACCTAATGAATCTCAACGAGGCTAATTCATACAAATAGTTTCTCTTACCATTAAAGTACTGTCACTACCCTAACGGACTCAAACTAGATCATTGAAGTTAGATGAAGAGATAATAAATCACAAAAGCATTTAGATTCAACAACAAGAAATCATAATCAACAGAAATATATATATCAAAACATCAAGAGTAAAAGGTTTACTGCCTAGACCTAAGAAAAGGAACTTAGCCGCGGAACAGCATAGTTACAAGCACTCCTCTCTTCTCACTTTAATCAAATCTAACCCTAATTACAAAGATAAGTTATTCTTCTGCCTAGGGGCCTTATTAAGAGTGGAGGGACGTCTGGAGGTTGAGTAGGGGCTAAGAAACTGGTCTGGAAACAGCTGTCGGCAGTTATTCCCCGAGAGACGCCTTCGGTTTCGGACCGTATCAGGTGATACGGTCCGTATTAGGACATAACATTCCTCACAAATTAAAACAAACATAAATGTCTTCCAACAAACATAACATTCCTCACAAATTAAAACAAACATATTGTTCACAAAACATACTATTTCTAACCAACATTTGTTCACCAAAGACATATTACATCATTCACAAAAAGAAAAATACATAAATATACTGTTCCATCACTAGAATAAAAAAGTTGTCACTTAAGAACCCCCTGATACACATTATAAGAATGAGTCATAAAAGTCACATCACTTGAACAAGACATTCCTTTGATATATCCACAGATGCTTAACAAGTGTCTCATATTGCATCAGCTGTAGTACTAACTCAACAATCTGCATGAACCAATCCAGATATGTAAAATAAAGAACTGAAAACTATTACATAGATAGATCCTGTAAATTATTGCATATATCGTGTAAATCTATTTGATACATCCTGTAATATTGTATAGATCATGTAAACCTACTAGATAGATCCTACAAAATATTGTATAGATTCTATAAACCTATTAAATAGATCCTATAAATTTCTTTATGTTCAAAATTCTCAGATGATGATTGGGATTAAAAGCTAGTAGTGTGATTCTCAGATCGAGCGCTAGTAGAATAAACATGTATCAGTAATTTTATACATAAGAGTTGAAATCATGTGAATCTACACTCTCCGTCTGCATTTGCACACGACCTGAAAATTCAATCGACAAGATCAAAATTAACCTAAAATCTCAGAAAAGACACAGAGATCTGTGAAATTACGCTTAAACCCTTTGATTTAAGTACACTGTTGGCCCAGTCATACCGGATATGTACCAGACAAGATCCAACGATCATCTTTTTTCATTTTTTTTGCTTTGTGGATCGATATGTCGAGTCAATGAGATGTAGCGAAATAAGATGTGAACAGCTAAACAATTGAGTTACAAGCTTGAAAATGCCAAAATTGTAACCCTTGTTAATAACAATCCTACCAAAAATCAAACATGATATTGGAAATAAGAATTTCACCACAAAATATAAGCAAAGCATATATGTATGGCACAAGGTCCGATTTAATGACGTCACCTTGATCGGAGAGGCCAGGTTGATAGAAGGAACAACAGGAGAAGAAGAAAGAATGCAGGCACAGAAACAAACAGATCTGTTTTGTCGAACCATTGAGGAGGAAGTGTGCGGCCTGACCGAGCGGAGATGGTCTCTCCTTCTAATGGGAGGCGGTCGATCTCGACATAGATGTGAGATCCGACGATGACAATGATGACCTGACCAGCGGAAATGGCCTGACCGGAGTGTTGGCTAATCTTACGATGACGATCGGTTTTGGCGAGGAGGAATGGACACTGAGGTGGCCACGGTGCTGGAATTTTAGAGAGGAATAGATAATCAGTGTTTTAGAGAGATGGAGATATGGGATTGGATATGGAGGAAGATTCTTTAATAAGCGAAAGTTGGAGGCCAATGGTTAAAAGCAGTTGAAACCTTATCCATAATGGTTGGGTACAAATCGGGTACAAAAGACTGGGTATATAAACCTTTTCTCTTATTTTTAGAACATAAAAATAACATGTAACAATATGTTAATGAATAATAAGATCTTGCTTCATTAAATCTAGAGAGTTGTATTCTTGCTAATAACTAAACCCCTAATCTTAATGTTGTTACTTACAAACTTCTTCTTTCACAATTTTAAATAATATTTTATACACAATATGAACCATAAAATAAAAAATTTTGTATATGATTTTCCAAAGACAAATGTACAAGAACGTTAGTGATTACTTTTTTTTCAGACATTAATATCAAATAGTTTGACATGAACAAAATTAAAGAACAAACACTTCATGATTAATTGATAATATATATTGTAAATCTATGAGGACAATTAATTAAGCATTAGACACTGAAACGTTGTCCAAAATAGAGCATAAAACCTTATAATATACAAAACTCAAGTAGATGTATTGATAAGGACATATATAATATTTTTGAAATCTTTTGCCAGGTATAGCTAAACAAGTTTCAATTTGATACTAAATAAGTACCATTTTTTTTTTTAAAGTAATGTCATTCACAAGATGTGTAATTATATTAGGTTGCTCAAATTTGGTCCGAGATATAAACAACGACATCAATTAATAAACAAAATCACAGTAAATATCGAGTGCTTTTTTTTAAATTAAACAAGCAAACATGTGAGGTAGTTGCAAAGATTCTGGTGTTACCAGTACTGGTCTGGTACCAACCAATAGCAGTTAAAATTTGTGCTGATTTTAATATATAATTATATATTTATTACTGAATAGAGGTCAATTTGAGGGTTCTATATGTCTTATTCTATATTATTCTATATTTTCCACTTTGAAATATGTGGAGCATGAAAATATATATTGTTCATACTTCAGCGCCGTTTTCTAAAATATTTACTGACTTATTTTATTAGTTTATACTATGTTTTTTCTATAGTTTGTTCTGAAAAGAAAATAATTTCACCATATCCCGATTAATAGATGTGAACTTGTAGTCAAATTTTAATTTGTGCCTATATTGTAGGTTATTTCTGGACGAAATAGACCTGGCCAACATATACTTCATTTTTTAAGGCACTGAACTTGTACATGATAATTAAATATTTATTTTCTAGCTCCAAGAATTTTTCTTATTTAATCTAAAATAGTACACACAAATTTAAGTGTACTAACTAGTGAATGTTTGGTATTTAGACTACAAATATTATAATTATTATTCATATCTATTAAAAATTTATGGACTCTCAAAATATTTAGTCAGAATTCATTGCATGTAATACTATCCCAGTTATTACATTACTTAAAAGAACTTCAAGTTAAAGGGAATGGTTAACAACTAGCTATATATCGCCTATTTTGAATAACAATGCGTGCTAATCTTTACAAGGGTCGTTGTCCAATACACATGTGCTACTAGCTAGCAATTATATATAAAGAAAATATTATAATAATGAAAGAGGGTAGAAGACAGGAAACAAAAATGATTAGAGAATGTAAAATGTCTGAAATGATTGAACAAAGTAGAATCTGAGGCTCATTTTGTTTCTAAAGGGCATTGGATTTTCTAAATAGCTTGGTTTTTAGATGGCAAGGCGTTGATATTGGTCCTAAATTTGATTAATCCAGTATTATTTGAATTCTCATTTTTCCTTGTATCTAATTAACTAAATTGCCAAATAATATAATGAAGATAAAAGCTGCATTCATTAAATGTAATTTCCATTCAATTCTTTTTATCTATATTCATAATGGTCCTTGCAATAACATCCGGTCCTATAAAAGCCTTCTCTGTTATGTTTGTCTATGGGGTTGTTGGAGCACTGCAATTATTTTTCCATGATATTTGTAACTTCTATATTGTACATATTTTTGGTGTTATGTCTATCTCCATCGAAGGTCTGGTAACATTGCCAGGATAATCATTTGTAAATTTTAAAATAAATTGCTGTTTGCTACTCTATAATGCCTTTTTTTTTTACAAAAAAAAAATTATATACAAATCGATAGTAGAAACGAGAATGATTAATTGGTACACTGACAATGGTTCTTAATTAGTCATCCAATTTTGTTACCTACCTCGAAACTTTTTGTAGATATATGGTAGAAATTTTTGGTCTATCTTTTAACTATATTAATTTATTTTGATGTTCTTTGTTCTTGCATGTACTTCTTTCTTAATTAGAGATGGAGTGAATATTGTATATATCAGACCAGTATACATAAGTATGAAGAACATGTGTAAGAACAACAAGAGGCATTTTATCATTTTGGAGAGACTTTTTTTTTTTTGCAAGATTGCTTCAGGATCACGGTTCAAATAGGAAATGAAGATTGGAGAGTCTGACAGTTGGCTATTAAGAAATTTGATATAAAAGTAGAGAAAATTTCTAGTGTACCCATCAAAACTTTCAAAATAGCAATTTTTCCATCAAAACATTGAACTTTTTTATTTCCCCATTCAAAGTTGAAATCCTTTCTTATTTCCCCATGCGTTAATTAAATTTGAAATTTTAAGCGTAATTTATAATTTTATTTTATTTTAAAGTTTAAACTAATTACCACAAACTGAGTACAAGTAAAAAAAGCTCAAGTGACAAAAAACTCTACTTAATTTCTGATTTATTTCTTTTGTAACAACTACCTCTTAGCTCCTCCTTCAAAATTTTGGATCTCCTTGTTCTCTAATATCCAGCTTATATTCTGTTGTCATTTTCATATATTATCTTTATTCATTAGTTTATCCATTTACAAATGTATAACAAATTAAAATCCAACCATAAATTAACGAGGAAAAGATAATTAAAAAGTATTTTATTTACCAATACACAATAAATTAACTAGGGCAAACTCACCTTTAAAACAAAAAAATAATACAATGCTTGAGTAATCAGCAAGGAGGCTTGTCGGCAGGGGGAGGCAGCATTTTTGCCTCAGTACTATTACCATTCTTTGTTATAAACACAACATCCATTCCCAGATTGCGTGTGTTTCATAGTGACAGTGCATGTACCAAACTCCTAATTTAATTACAAAACCAAAATATCTTGAGGATTAGTGTCTGAAAAACACTCAAAACAACAATTTGTAACAGTAACTAATCTACTATTTGATTAATTTTGTCGAGCTACTTAATTAGTCCAGATCAACTATCAAATCAAACATTGCTAAACAGGCCGTTATCATTGTAGTTGTGTAACACCTTTGATTTTGAAAATTAAATCAATAAAAAGATTCAATAAATTTGATATTAAATTAAACTTACCCGGATTAGATGCCCTAAAGCGGATAGTTGCCCAACCGTTCATCGGCACTCCCAAGGTGCTCACATATGGCGGATCGACCAAGTTAAAACTCAGAAGATTAGTTGTGGGGTCAAAGTTGCCGGATCCACTTCCAATGACATAGAAGCTGTGGCCGTGCACGTGTATTGGATGGTTAACCTGTGTGTCTAATACATTAGTGTCCTGAAACACAATCTCTACGGTCGCGTTACACTCGAGCACTTTCACTTTTGTTGATTTATCAACAATTTTTAGCTCTGCTTGATCTTTGACATCAGTAAAATTGAAGAAGCGCGATGGTTTGTCAGGGAAGTCAGTTGTGTACACACCGGCAATAGAATTGTAATATGCATCTAGCACATCAATTTTTGGGTTTTGGAAACTAACATTGTTTAAACCAGCAGCAAACCTAGTACCGTTTGAACCAGCGCATGAGTTGTTAGGGCACAATGCTTCATTCACAGATAAAGTGATATACATTTTGACATCGGCAGTTTGGTTTATGACAGCTGGGTCATCTGAGTTGGCCAACGAGCGAAGACCACGAGTGAACGCAGCTGCTGCATTAGTGTCCTTGGTTTTTGGTAAGGAGGTGAAAATCGGTTTAATTGATGGCGTGGAATTATTAGTTTTGTATTCTAGAATAGCTACGGTCACATTGGCATCTCTAGGGGCTGCAGAACTTCCATCAAAGAATAAAGCCGCGATGATGTAATAACGGAAGGGGGAAGATGAGTTCTGATATTGATTGGCCCATAAGAGGAGATCCATCGTTTCACCCGGGGTGATCATGATAAATTCATTCACATAAGGTTTCATATAGCTAGCATCGGATCCAACGACAGTTACATTGTGGCCCGAAACCGCAAAAAAGAACCGATGCTAGCTATATGAAACCTTATGTGAACCGATTGAAGAACCGATTGAATCGATTCCAACCGCAAAAAAGAATCGATTGAACCGCAAAAAAGAATCGATATTTCCTTCCTCAGAGGATACTGTTAGAGCAATAGTTATAAATAATTTGGTTTAGTGAGCTTTAGAGAACATGCATTGATGGTTTTACCTTTTTCTTTCCATTATTTCTAAAACATTACTGTCAAGTATGGCGGCCCACTGGCCTTTGGTAGTTAATTTTATATACCTACCTACTTGATGAAATTTTTGTATATATTGTAATAAATAAAATGCATCAGCTATACATATGACTTGAACTTGGATTTTTATATACCCTTTTCCTTGAAAATATGGATAATAATGATTAGTGTAAGGTGTGTCAATAAACCAACCTTTTGTTTGCACATGCATCATACTAAGAAAATTTAATTGAGAAAATGCTCATAAGACCAATACTTGTGACTTGTGTAACATCCCGAAAATTTTGAGTTATTATTATTTATGCTTAAAATTATTTTATAATATTAAATATACTATATGTACATCTCTGTTAAAAAAATATATAAAAAAAAAATGACATTCCTTCCAAGCGGCTATTCGTAGCAATTGTATATAAATGATAAAACCGCCTCTCCTTTTAAAGCTTTATTTTGTCTGATTTGATTCGGTTACGGAGAGAAATAAATAAATTCCCGCACCCCTTGATTAAACCCTCTATTAATATATCAAACCGCACCCCTTAAATTTTATTTCTCTGCCAATTCTTATTTTGTCTTAACCGCCCCATTCAATTTCCTCATATCAAGTTCATTCGGCACCCAGATAAAGGCCCCGAATAAGACCTCTCTCTCCTCTTTTTTCTTGCATAGTCGACCGAGAAGAACTTCATTGTATGTCTAATTTGAATTTGGATCCTACGTCGCAGTTGATTATGTACAATTGATTACAGTCTAACTTCAGTTTGTGAAATATCTCGCTAAAGGTAACCGGACTTATCTATAATATGTGTTTTCGTTTTATATGGTTGATTTGAATATTGGTATTGCATATTGGATTATGAAGGCATATTTAACGGGATAGCGGATCTGAGGTTGAAATTTGATTTGTGATTGTAGCCTCCCACTGTTGGTTGGATTTCCCAGTGGGTTGGCGGCCTTCCAATGTTGGATGGATTTCCCATTGGATTGGCGTTTTAAGGAATTGCGTGTTGTGGAAGTTGGGAATCGCCTGTGTGATGGGATTCCAACTATGTGAATATGATGTGATTTGTTTTACGGATAACCTAGACCGACGTGCTATTGCTGGTTAAATATGCATGCATAATTTTATGTGTATTTGTATGGATTAATCCAGCCTGTTTGAATGGTTGTTAAATTAAGCCAATTATAACCGGTTACTGAGCTTTGTAGCTGACTCCGTTTTGTATTTTGTTTTCCTTTCTGTTGGCGACGTAGGTTGACGGACCAAGGAAAGGTGCAATGATGATGTTATAATCATGCTCCAGATGGTCGAAATCTGGGGTGTGACAACTTGTGAGTAATTAATGTTTGTTTTATTGGTTACGAGTAGGGCTGCTAATGAGCTAAGTTCAGCTCAAAACTCAGCTCAGCTCGTCATATAACTAAACAGGTATAACTCGGGCTCGACTCGGTCTTGAAGAAAAAAACTTGGGTCAATTTAATGAGCTTGAGCCTTTAGCTCGGCTCAAACTCGGCTCATAACTAGCGACCTCAACTCATACCAAAACAGCAAAACTCATGCCTATTGTATCCACATTTCAAAATACTTGCAATAAAAAAGGACATTTAAAAAGTAATAAAATAAAGCGAACAACTTTTAAATTAGAAAACAATAATCAAGTAGTAATTTTTTTGAGAAAAAGAATCAAGTAGTAGTTAATAATAAACTTTAAACAACATCATAAAAGATAAAAACTAATAATTTGCATATTTATTTTTCACCCATCAAATAGGTTGTCTCGTAATTAATGTAATATTGTAAAATATTTCTCTATCAACGTGGGTGTTAATTATATAAATTAATTAATTATAAAGTTGATTCAATCATGTTGACTCGTTCAACAAATGTGACCAGAGAGTAGACCTCCAAAGTCTGAAAATAAATCTGCTGTTATTCCATGGGAATAACAGCAGCCTGTTATGCCGATTCTAACTGTTTAATTTTTTTTATGCACGAATATTCACGAAGAACTTCTTTCATGCGCAATATCGACGAAAATCATCGTTTGTAATTAGAATTACAGGTTCTTGTTATTCCTTCGGAATAATAGCATATTTATTTCCCCAAAGTCTACCTTTTAAAGAATAACAACAAAAAATAAATAATTCAGTACTGAGCATATATATATATAATTGAGTATTGCATCGCTATTTATGAAGCTGTCTAAAATTGCATAATTATTTATTTATAGAAATTAATAAAGTTAAGAGAATAAAATCGATTAATTGTCTTAAAATTTTGATTAAATAAAACCGAGTCATTGATTCATATTAGATTGTTCTAAAGAAACTGTATCCATTCGGTTTCTTTGATGTGCCTTCTCATACCACCTGCCTTGCCACAGAAAATCCACCCAAAATCATTGATTTAGTGGGTGGCTGGGTGCACATCATATCTATGAGATCAAAATTTCAAAACAATCTATCTATTTCTCTAATTATTTTTAAATATTTTCTGTAAATAAAACTTCTTCTTAAAACTTTATTATGTTAATTTTAAATAAATAAATAAAATAAAAAGGTATAAAGTAAAGATATAAATTTTCCTCACCGATTTCATAGAAATCATATCAAGATTTTGGGATTGTTGGCTGTTTCTCAATGTACATAAGCATATCCAAGGATTATCAACTAAAACAAGCCATGCCTAGAGAGACATCCATTGGTATGAGAAGAGATAACTTAAATTAAGAATTTTGACCTAGAGTTCGGCACCAAAATGAAGCTAGAGCATTGATCTTAGAACCTGTTAAATTAACAGAAAAAATAAAAAGAACACAAGACTCCCAAGAAAGCTCCCTTCCCACCCGATTTTATTTATCTGTTTTTCTTGTATAAAATTACATGGCTGCTTCATGCCTATTTATCAATGGGAAATATTTTGTATATCATGCTAAACATGGAAATCAATCCTTAGAGTGCACTGTAGGTGATACCACGTTAAAATCTCTGTCTTCATTTGATCCTCTTTTCTGTGATACTGCTGTGAATTTTGACATAATCAGCTAAGATGATGACATAATGATAGAAGTATATATGTCCATGATCAGCTGCATTTTTGCTAGCTAGAGAAATTGGAAACCTACCACTTCATTTTTGAAAACCTTCAACGTTGAACTTGAGCAAGGCTCGGAAAACAAATTATTTATTGCCGTAAATATTTTATAAATTTTGATAGGGACATGGACCTAGGCCCAAAATATAGAAGCTAATAGGCCGAACATACAAGCCCAAAAGCAAAGCAATAGATCAAGAGAGAGCTCAGACCTAAATGGCTAGTTGCACTATCATGGCCCAAACTTAAAAAGCATAGAAGAGAAAGCACAAATCTGAATTATCAAATTTTTAATGAATGGACGATAACAAGTCGATCGGCTGCTGTGTGTGACGCACACAACCTATTAATACAACATAAAAATTTTGAACAACCAAAAAACCTTAAACACAAACAACTTAACTGAAGAAATTGATCATCTGAAATAGAAAGATATCAATCTTGGGCGGAGATGTGCAGGTTTGGTTTCTTAGTTGTGATTGACAAAAACAATATATTCCACCGGGTCATACTTTGCGAATGTCCGTGCCTGCATGTACCCGAGAGCGAATCTAAACAACCCGCTCCCTCCGACAATCAGCATTTCCCACACATTAGAAAGCACTTTGTTGTGTCCAAAAATAGCAATTGTACTCCCGTTATATATCCCGTCGGTTAACACTAAGTTCATTGCCATGAGAAACTCTAATTTCTTCAACCCCATTCCGGCGTAAAAACCTTGTGCTCGGCCACTAACTTTGAGTTCAAATCGGGTCCAATTGTCAGTGGGTCATCGACCATGACGACGGCCCCGAAAAATGTGGATGACGTGTTGGTTCCCAACACTTGTGCTACTCGAACAGCCATTGGGTTGGGACCAGTGAATATGTCGTGCCAATAAACACCTCCTACCACGTAGTTAAATAAGATTACACTTACGAACTTTTAAACTAAAAATCTAAATTTATAAGTTGTTAATTAATTAGGACAATTAATTAACGGCGTATCTTACGTACTTGGAAATGATTTCAAATTATTATAAGTATAGTAATTCATTAACAAACGTACTTTTATCTTATACGTATCAAATACGACTAAATATCGCAATAATTAAGATAATAATTAACCTACATATATTTATTGTATAAGTAAATTAGTAGAACTGTTTATTATTATAAGAATTAAATAAATAGTTTATCTTCAATAAAATTAAAATAACTATGATCAATCCGAACGCATCAGACTGACTGAACCGAACACAGTCTGACTGACTGAACTGATTAAATATTATAACCCGTAGCTAAATAAAATAAACCCGAACACATTAATAAAATAAGATGAGGGAGAGTGTTACGGGAATTTAGTCTATATTTTAATTAGATTACGTTACGAATTTCAGGTCATCTGGCCAATCTTGATTCTGATCTATTGGTCTGATCCCGCGGACGACTATACCGGAGTAGGCGAGGATCCTGCAGATTACGCTGGTGTCTAGCGCTCGCACACGGCTCCCGCTTTACATTCAGGTGTGGGATATCTTAATTATTCTTTTCGTGGCGTATTCTTACGAGTCGACCCACCTAACCTGTCATGTTTAATTAAATTAAGTTGACGCATTGAAACTGTAGAGCATATTTATCCTTTCTGCACTGTAGATAGGACTTGCATAATCCCTGGGAAACTATAATTTACTTATTTTAGGAGTAGGGTAACTTAAAGATATAGTATATAATATTATATTATATTAGGTTATTAGTTTGTTTCTTCTCGTAGAAGACAATATATTATTATGTAGTCGCATGCATGCATTGGTGAACGTTGAGATAAAAGACCTAGTGACTTTGTTCCATCTCGTAGGATGGGGTACGAGCCGGTCCGATAGCCACTGAGCTGAGTGATCACTTGATCCAACGAATTAAATCACAGCCGTTGGCAGAATAGAACATCTCAAATACCAGTTAATTTTTTTTTTTGAACATCACGAGTTGGATAAAGGATTTTCAATATTAAAATGTTAATTTCAACCCTATTATTCTATAGTATTCATCAAAATGCTGATAATATCAGCCTACGTCAATGTGATGGTGAGTAATTTAAATAACATATTGTTCATACTTTCGCACCGTTTTCTAAAATATTTAATGACTTTTTTATTAGTTAATACTATGTTTTTTTTTTCTGTAGCTCGTTCTGAGAAGGAAAATATTTATTTAATATAAAGTTTTTCTAAATTAAATAATATATATGAAAAAAGCTTGTATCCAACAATTTCTTTGGCAGAAAAAAAGTTTGTGTTAATATAACTTCCTATATTGTGCTGAAATTTCATGCAGAGGATACCAAAAAAAATTTATATTTTGAGAGCTCTTTTAACGTTAAGCATATAACACAAGTCTCATACCACAATTTGTTTTAATGCATAAAACCACATTTTTTGTATCTGATCAACAAAGTGTTATGATCAGATCAATAAATGAGGTGAGCCAAAAAGAATTGGACTAGCCATGTATAACATGTTATATGATATAATTAACATGACAAACAACACAAGTGGTGTCAAATTTTATAACATGTTATATGATATAATTAAAACCTTGACTTGTTTTTTAAGAGAAAGATGGAAGTCGAGTTTCAAAATTTTATTACAAACAACACAAGTGGTGTCAAACTATTTATTTAATTCTATTTGTGTACGCTTCCAATATCTTAATGTAATAGAGGACAAAAGTACTAATATTCTCTACTCGAAGCATTGTATTTATTCAATATAAAAATGAAACTTCTTTAGCCACTTAGGTAAGGATTTTAAAATAAGATTATTTCCTAATCAGATAAACTATTGGAAAGGCTATGGTGGTAGGAGAGAATGGAGGTAGGTTTGGCGACCATAAATTAATGGTAAATATATGTGTTAAAGGAGCATTTTAACAGTTTAAAGAGATATATTATTTTGTAAGAGGCCATGGTAGAAGAGAGAGTTTAGATGAGAAAGGAGGTCAAGGTCGAACAAGACAAATGATGTTCAAATATCCTAACACACTATTCGAAATAAAGTAGTGTTGGAGTTGATTTATTAAGGGCCTTTGTAATGACTCTCATGACATGTATTAGAATTTACTTGTGAGATTTTAAGAAAGTATCATCACAATGCACCTAATATGTATATTGTCTTTGTTTCTCAGTTCCTATTCATTAACTCTTGTATTGTATTGTACGAAAAAAATAACTGAATGAATTTATAATTTTCTATTTTGTTTATCAATTATCAAGTTAGGATTAATTTCCATTATTTCAAAAGTATAAAAATTAACTTTCTAGCCATATCCTCACTCATTGCCATATATTTCGTGCCAAAATTATGCAGAATTTTTTGTCAAAATCTTTACAAACCCACCAAAAATACTAATAAAATACTATTAAGCTTTTCTTGAATAGATCTACCTACTTCCTTAGCTCATTTTGCCATCAAATAATCTTCCAAAGTTGACCAAAACATAGACCACTGTGTCCTATACTATTAATATATAGAGAGCACGAGTTGTAACATTATTTTGCGTGGGAAAGTCAGACTAAAATTGAAGAGTGAGCCAAAATATTCCTAGTTTTTTAATGGTGGATAATTTTAATTTATTTTTGGCTGCAACATAATTTTACAATTTTTACTTGAGATAAAAGAGATGTAATTTTTTGTTTTAAAACTTGAGCAAAGTGACCACCCTGACACTAAATTGCCTCTTCCACTAGCATCTTTTTAATATCAATTAATTAAGAATATACAAAAAAATCTCCTAAAAATAAAAATAAAATCTATTGGATAGGACAGGGCTTTTCCAAAAAATATCAAGCGTGAAATGACAGAAAATAAACTCGCGAAAAAAAGAAAGGAAGGATAAGAATTGCTAAACTTCTTCTTTCACAATTTTAAATAATATTTTATACACAATATGAACCATAAAATAAAAAATTTTCTATATGATTTTCCAAAGACAAATGTACCAACGTTAGTGATTATTTTTTTTCAGACATTAATATCAATAGTTTGACATGAACAAAATTAAAGAACAAACACTTCATGATTAATTGATAATATATATTGTAATACTATGAGGACAATTAATTAAGCATTAGACACTGAAACGTTGCCCAAAATAGAGCATCAAACCTTATTATATACAAAACTCAAGTAGATATATTGAAAATTGTATGTAACAATTCGTTAAGCAGAAAAATAAGTGTATTTTTTTTTTAAACGCTAAAGTTTGTATAAATATAACCTCATATATTGTGCTGAAATTTCATGCAGAATGATACCAAAATTTTTTTTTTTCTAGGAGCTCTTTAAATTTTAAGCATATCACACAAATCTCATACCAGAATTTGTTTTGGTTAATATGATAGAACAAGATCAAAATGTTTAAAAATATAACTTATTTTGTAAAGAAAAATGAATACCTAGCTTTCAATTTTTTTCAAAAGGACACAAGTAATGTCAAAATTTACAAAATTAAATTTTAGAAAAAATAAATAAAATAAATTGGCAAGGAAATTTTATATTAACATGTTATATGATACAACTAAGAATTTCAACGTATCATGAGAACTAGACTTTAGTCTACTGACAAAGGCAGTGTCTTCCATGTACAAGGTCGTAGATTCGGAACTCAGATGAGAATCCCTAGTGGATGTTAAAAACAGTTGGGTAGCTTGACCCCAAACTTTACACAAAAATAATTTCACCATATCCCGATTAACAGATGTGAACTTGTAGTCAAATTTTAATTTGTGTCTATATTGTAGGTTATTTCTAGACGAAATAGACCTGGCCAACATATACTTCATTTTTTAAGACACTGAACTTGTACTTGATAATTAAATATTTATTTTCTAGCTCCAAGAATTTTTCTTATTTATCTAAAATAATACACACAAATTTAAGTGTGCTAACTAGCGAATGTTTGGTATTTAGACTACAAAATATTATAATTATTATTCATATCTATTAAAAATTTATGGACTCTCAAAATATTTAGTCAGAATTCATTGCATGTAATACTATCCCAGTTATTAAATTACTTAAAAGAACTTCAAGTTAAAGGGAATGGTTAACAACTAGCTATATATCGCCTATTTTGAATAACAATGCGTGCTAATCTTTAGAAGGGTCGTTGTCCAATACACGTGCTACTAGCTAGCAATTATATATAAAGAAAATATTATAATAATGAAAGAGGGTAGAAGACAGGAAACAAAAATGATTAGAGAATGTAAAATGTCTGAAATGATTGAACAAAGTAGAATCTGAGGCTCATTTTGTTTCTAAAGGGCATTGGATTTTCTAAATAGCTTGGTTTTTAAATGGCAAGGCATTGATATTTGTCCTAAATTTGATTAATCCAGTATTATTTGAATTCTCATTTTTCTTTGTATCTAATTAACTAAATTGCCAAATAATATAATGAAGATAAAAGCTGCATTAACTAAATTGGTCTATCTTTTAACTAATTTTGACCTAGAGTTCGGCACCAAAATGAAGCTGGAGCATTGATCTTAGAACCTGTTAAATTAACGGAAAAAATAAAGAGAACACAAGACTCCCAAGAAAGCTCCCTTCCCACCTGATTTTATTTCTCTATTTTTCTTGTATAAAATTACATGGCTGCTTCATGCCCATTTATCAATTGAGAAATATTTTGTATATCATGCTAAACATGGAAACCAACGTTAGAATTACAAGTACTCAGAAAACTATACTAAACATGGAAACCAACGTTAGAATTACAAGTAATCAGAAAACTATATATTTCCTATTTCACTAGATGCATATATTATTGATATCCTTGAATATTTTCTTTCCTCCTTTTGATTAGATACAAATCTATTTCTGCTTGTTCCCTAAGTTGTCAGGATCCAAGTGTAATCTTAACAGAACCCACTGATTTATATGAGGGTACAACAGTATTTTGAAAACAATCTTTGTCGTTTCTTTCTAACCATGTGGTCCATAATACAGTACCTCTAATTAGTTCTACTATAGATTTGTCTTTAAGGGATAAGCTTGCGTCTAATAACCAAAGGTTCTCTACAGTGGAAGCATTAAAAACAAAATTGTTGAAATAATGAGCTATACAGGTTCATATTGCAATTACAAATGGGCAATGACACACAAGTAGGATTTCCTTCTCAATTTTTGTTAATCAATTCTCCTTGGTAAGCAATCTATTTCTTCCAAGTAATCATAAAAGAACTTTCACTTTCAAAGGGATTTTGACATTCCAGAGATTATCAAATTCATCATTAGGATAAATGTAAACCACGACAATATATTGTCTTTAGTTATAGATCCTGTGTTATTTTACTTATAGAAGCAATCATATTGTCTTTTTTTTGCTTGTATAACTAAAATAACACAGAATCTGTAGAAGGCTGGAATAAGTTCGGAAATAGTTTGCTTAGTGGTAGCTCAGAGCACCAAATATCTTTCTGGAATATAACTGTGAAGTCATTATCAAATTTTTCACAAGACACCCTTCCAAAATGCTGATCATATTCGGCCATAATAATACTTTTCCAAATAGGAGGAACACATGGGTCATTACATCTTACCCACGACTTAGGCATAAAGACCTTTGTTTATTCTATCAATATCTAGAACCCCCAAGCCTCCTTGGCATTTACTTTGGTATACAATATATATGCCATGCAACAAGAGATTTATCAGGCTTTGAATCATGGCCTAAACATTCTTCATATAGCATCAATTTTCGACGACCAAATATTTGAATTGTTAAGAACATAGCATGAAAACATATATATATAAGTAAGAACGTAAGTAATTAAATAATTTCAAGAAATCAATTGATAGCAAAACTTAAAGAAAAATGAAAAGGACAATTTGAATTTTTTGCTTTCATAGTTTATCGAATTAAAAATTTACTATAACGAAGTACAAAAATTAAGCGATTTGTGGGTGGGACCTTTGTATATCATACCAGCACAAAGAAATATATAAAAAAAAATTGGTGGGACCTTTGTACAATGTTTTTGCAGGTCCACATATAATGATTTTGTACCATATGAAGACTTAAAAAAAATAAGCATATATAGAGTTAACTAAATATTTGAAAAATGAGAATTTTACAATATATACATTCAAAATATGGGGACAAGAACTAAAACAAATTCTTGAAGGTGGATATGTTTATTGCTCTTTGTATAATAAATTCTCAATAATATAGGAAGTGATTAATTGTACTCAAAGTTCTGTGCGCGGTTTGTCCCAAGCCCAACTATCATTTGACTAGCACCGATGCTGTAAAAGAGCATATTGCGTCCTATAAAACTCAACGCAGCTACTGTAAAATAAGAGCATATTGCAAGTCGTGACTTTTAGAAAGTGGTTCCAGAGTTAGTTGCTAACGCGGTTTCACGAGGACCACTTGGACAGCTGTCAACGAAAAAGCACTGATACTATAAAATACAATACTAGATCCTATAAACCGCAACACAGATACTGTAAAATAAGCACTCACAAGTAATGACTTTTCAAAGTGGTCCCGAGTTAGTTGCTAACTGCTGTGACCACGACCACTTGGATAACTTACAGAACTTTGATCGGGACCACTGGGACCACTTCTAGAAGCTATCTAATGACTTTCCAACTAACTGGGACCACTTTGAACACTGTAAAATAACTCTTTGAATACTGTAAAATAAACAAGAATACTGTAAAATGATTGTTTTTCAAAATTTTAATTTTTTATATATGTATTTAGATCCTGTAAAAGAATAAGATGAATCATGTCAAAGAACAAGATGAATACTGTGAAACCACAAGATGGATACTGTAGTACAACAATGTTAATACTGTATTTTTTTTCAAAATTTTAATTTCTAATATCTACATCTATGTCTTATAAAATAAAAATATGGATACTTTAGAATAACATGATGAATACTATAAAACAACTAAATGTATACTGTAAAACAACAAGGTTAATACTATAAAACAAATGCATACACAAAAACATAAATGTCTTCCAACAAACATAACATTCCTCACAAATTAAAACAAACATATTGTTCACAAAACATACTATTTCTAACCAACATTTGTTCACCAAAGACATATTACATCATTCACAAATAGAAAAATACATAAATATACTGTTCCATCACTAGAATAAAAAAATTGTCACTTAAGAACCCTCTGATACATATTATAAGAACGAGTCAAAAGTCACATCACTTGAACAAGACATTCCTTTGATATATCCACAGATGCTTAACAAGTGTCTCATATTGCATCAGCTCTAGTAGTAACTCAACAATCTGTATGAACCAATCCAGATATGTAAAATAAAGAACTGAAAACTATTGCATAGATAGATCCTGTAAATTATTGCATATATCGTGTAAACCTATTAGATACATCCTGTAAAATATTGTATAGATCCTGTAAATCTACTAGATAGATCGTATAAAATATTGTATAGATCCTATAAACCTATTAAATAGATCCTATAAATTTCTTTATGTTCAGAATTCTCATATGATGATTGGGATTAAAAGCTAGTAGTGCGATTCTCACATCGAGCGCTAGTAGAATAAAACATGCATCAGTAATTTTATACATAAGAGTTGAAATCATGTGAATCTAAACTCTCCGTCTGCATTTGCCCACGACCTGAAAATTCAACCGACAAGATCAAAATTCACCTAAAATCTTAGAAAAGACAAAGAGATCTGTGAAATTACGCTTAAACCCTTTGATTTAAGTACACCGTTGGCCCAGTCATACCAGGATATGTAGCAAACAAGATCCAACGATCAACTTTTTTTATTTTTTTTGCTTTGTGGATCGATATGTCGAGTCAATGAGATGTAGCGAAATAAGATGTGAACAGCTAAACAATTGAGTTACAAGCTTGAAAATACCAAAATTGTAACCGTTGTTAATAACAATCCTACCAAAAATCAAACATGATATTGGAAACAAGAATTTCACCACAAAATATAAGCAAAGCATCTATGTACGGCACAAGCTCCGATTGAATGACATCACCTTGATCGGAGAGACCGGGTTGATAGAAGGAACAACAGGAGAAGAAGAAAGAATGCAGGCACAGAAACAAACAGATCTGTTTTGTCGAACCATCGAGGAGGAAGTGTGCGGCCTGACCGAGCGGAGATGGTCTCTCCTTCTAATGGGAGGCGGTCAATCTCTACATAGATGTCAGATCCGACGATGACAATGATGACCTGACCGGCGGAAATGGCCTGACCGGAGTGTTGGCTAATCTTTCGATGACGATCGGTTTTGGCGATGAGGAAATGGACACTGAGGTGGCGACGGTGCTGGAATTTTAGAGAGGAATAGATAATCAGTGTTTTAGAGAGATGGAGATCTGGGATTGGATATGGAGGAAGATTTTTTAATAAGCGAAAGTTGGAGGCCAATGGTTAAAAGCAGTTGAAACCTTATCCGTAATGGTTGGGTACAAATCGGGTACAAAGGACTGGGTATATAAACCTTTTCTCTTATTTTTAAAACATAAAAATAACATGTAACAATATGTTAATGAATAATAAGATCTTCCTTCATTAAATCTAGAGAGTTGTATTCTTGCTAATAACTAAACCCCTAATCTTAATGTTGTTACTTACAAACTTCTTCTTTCACAATTTTAAATAATATTTTATACACAATATGAACCATAAAATAAAAAATTTTGTATATGATTTTCCAAAGACAAATGTACAAGAACGTTAGTGATTATTTTTTTTTCAGACATTAATATCAATAGTTTGACATGAACAAAATTAAAGAACAAACACTTCTTGATTAATTGATGATATATATTGTAATACTATGAGGACAATTAATTAAGCATTAGACACTGAAACGTTGCCCAAAAATAGAGCATAAAACCTTATAATATACAAAACTCAAGTAGATATATTGATAAGGACATATATAATATTATTTTGAAATCTTTTGCCAGGTAGCTAAACAAGTTTCAATTTGATACTAAATAAGTACCATTTTTTTTTAAAGTAATGTCATTCACAAGATGTGTAATTATATTAGGTTGCTCAAATTTGGTCCGAGATATAAACAACGACATCAATTAATAAACAAAATCACAGTAAATATCGAGTGCTTTTTTTTAAATTAAGCAAGCAAACATGTGAGGTAGTTGCAAGATTCTGGTGTTACCAGTACTGGTCTGGTACCAACCAATAGTAAAATTTGTGCTGATTTGAGGGTTCTATATGTCATATATATTATTCTATATTTTCCACTTTGAAATATGTGGAGCATGAATATATTGTTCATACTTTAGCGCCGTTTTCTAAAATATTTACTGACTTATTTTATTAGTTTATACTATGTTTCTTCTATTGTTTGTTCTGAAAAGAAAATTGTATGTAACAATTCATTAAGCAGAAAAATAAGTGTATTTTTTTTTTAAACGCTAAAGTTTTTGTATAAATATAACCTCATATATTGTGCTGAAATTTCATGCAGAAGGATACCAAAAAAAAAAATTATTTTTCTAGGAGCTCTTTAAATTTTAAGCATAACACACAAATCTCATACCAGAATTTGTTTTGGTGAATATGATGGAACATGATCAAAATGTTTAAAAATATAACTTATTTTGTAAAGAAAAATGAATACCCAGCTTTCAATTTTTTTCAAAAGGACACAAGTAATGCAAAATTTTACAAAATGATATTTTAGAAAAAATAAATAAAATAATAAAATAAATTGGCTTGGAAATTTTATATTAACATGTTATATGATACAACTAAGAATTTCAACGTTTCATGAGAACTAGACTTTAGTCTACTGACAAAGGCAGTGTCTTCCATGTAGGAGGTCGTAGATTCGGAACTCAGATGAGAATCCCTAGTGGATGTCAAAAATAGTTGGGTAGCTTGACCCCAAACTTTACTCAAAAGTAATTTCACCATATCCCGATTAATAGATGTGAACTTGTAGTCAAATATTATTTTGTGTCTATATTGTAGGTTATTTCTGGACGAAATAGACCTGGCCAACGTACAAATACTTTATTTTTTAAGGCACTGAACTTCTACTTGATAATTAAATATTTATTTTCTAGCTCCAAGAATTTTTCTTATTTATCTTAAATAATACACAGAAATTGAAGTGTACTAACTAATGAATGTTTGGTATTCAGACTACTATATATTATATAATTATTAGTTCAAATCTATTTCAAATTTAAGTGAAAGAGAATGTTTAACAACTCCGCGTCGCCTATTTTGAATAGCAATGCGTGCTAATCCATACAAGGTCGTTGTCAGATACACATGCTACTAGCAACTAAATATAATTAAAGAACAGATTATAATAATGAAAGAGTGTAGACATGAAACAAAAATGATGCTTAGTACTGTTGTTCCATATTTCGTTACCAAATACACTTTAATTAAACATTGTTCGTGTGATAATTGTTAGAGAATCCTCAGTACACCCTCCATGAATTTTTTTTAAAGTTAATTTTGATTCTTATTTGATTATTGCATTTACTAGCTAGTACTCTATATAGACCAATATTTTCCTTTTTACTGTGATTTTGTATATTAATTGGTATCGTTGTTAATTACATCTCAAACAAGATTTTAACAATCTAACACATCTAGTGAACGTGGCATCTAACTGCCAGGAATTCAAAGAAAATTCCATTTGTGTCGCTAGCTGTCACGACCCCGCCGCCGGGCCGGGGCTCGCGACAAGAGAGGCACCCTCGCATCCATCCTTCGTCCCGTCAACCTACGTAAAACACAAAGAAACAATACGGAGTAAGCTACAAAGCTCAGTAACCGGTTATTTAGCGACGCAGCTTCTCTATAATTGGCTTAATTAAACAACCATTCAAACAGACTGGATTAATCCACACAAATTCAAATCAAATTATGCATACATATTTAACCGGCGATAGCACGTCGGTCGAGGTTATCAGTAAAACAAGTCACACAGTATTTGGAATGTCTGTCACACAGACCATTCCCACATTCTCAGAACACATTCTCATCAGTTCACAATCAAATTCGAAACTCAGACCCGCTATCCCGTTAAAATATGCCTCATAATCCAATATCCAATTCAAATATCCAATTCAACCAACCAAAACGAAAACACAGATTATAGAGAAGTCCGGTTACCTGATAGCGATCAATCCAGAAATCCAAATCAGATTGCAATCAACAGTTCAGAATCAACGCGACGTAGTCAGAATTCCAATCGGACATGAAATCAAATCTTAATCAATACCAAACTATTTCTTTTCATTTGCTCTCATTCTTTCGGTTTCAGTTTTCATTTTTCACCCTTTTTTTTTCTAATCAATTAATGAGAGAATGACCCTTTATAAAAGAAATTTAAACGGTGGTAAAAAAAAATGAGAGGTGGTTTTCATGCAATGAGCCACGTGGCAAGAGAGGCCACGTTGGCTGTTTTATTTTATAAAATTTTCATTTTGCTATTTAAACCTTATATATTTTGTAATACTATAATAAAGTCCAATGTAAAAAAAATAATATGAAAATTTACCGGCTGTTACACTAGCTATTAGATCGCATCAATTCTATTTGTGTACGCTTCCAATATCTTAATGTATAATAGAGGAAAAAAGTACTAATATTCTCTACTCGAAGTATTGTATTTATTCAATATAAAAATGAAACTTCTTTAGCCACTTAGGTAAGGATTTTAAAATAAGATTATTTCCTTATCAGATAAACTATTAATTGGAAAGGCTATGGTGGTAGGAGAGAATGGAGGTAGGTTTGGCGAACATAAATTAATGGTAAATATATGTGTTAAAGGAGCATTTTAACAGTTTAAAGAGATATATTATTTTGTAAGAGGCCATGGTAGAAGAGAGAGTTTAGATGAGAAAGGAGGTCAAGGTCGAACTAGACAAATGATGTTCAAATATCCTAACACACTATTCGAAATAAAGTAGTGTTGGAGTTGATTTATTAAGGGCCTTTGTAATGACTCTCATGACATATCAGTAAATTTTATTAGAATTTACTTGTGAGATTTTAAGAAAGTATCATCACAATGCACCTAATATGTATATTGTCTTTGTTTCTCAGTTCCTATTTATTAACTTGTGTATTGTATTGTACGAAAAAAATAACTGAATGAATTTATAATTTCTATTTTGTTTATCAATTATCAAGTTAGAATTAATTTCCATTATTTCAAAAGTATAAAAAATAACATTCTAGCCATACCCTCACTCATTGCCATATATTTCGTGCCAAAATTATGCAGAATTTTTTGTCAAAATCTTTACAAACCCACCAAAAATACTAATAAAATAGTATTAAGCTTTTCTTGAATAGATCTACCTACTTCCTTAGCTCATTTTGCCATCAAATAATCTTCCAAAGTCACTCAACATAGACCGCTGTGTCCTATACTATTAATATATAGAGAGCACGAGTTGTAACATTATTATGCGTGGGAAAGTCAGACTAAAATTGAAGAGTGAGCCAAAAATATTCCTAGTTTTTTAATGGTTAATAATTTTAATTTATTTTTGGCTGCAACATAATTTTACAATTTTTACTTGAGATAAAAGAGATGTAATTTTTTTTTGTTTTAAAACTTGGGCAAAGTGTCCACCCTGACACTAAATTGCCTCTTCCCTAGCATCTTTTTAATATCAATTAATTAAGAATATACAAAAAAAGCTTCTAAAAATAAAAATAAAAACTCTTGGATAGGACAGGGCTTTTCCAAAAAAAATCAAGCGTGAAATGACAGAAAATCGACTCGCTAAAAAAAGAATGGAAGGATAAGAATTGCTAAAAATGAAAAACAAAATATACAAGGTGAAACCATGTGGATGTATAACGGGTGGGCATATTGACACCACACTCATTTATATTAACACAACATATTTGAAAAAAATTAAATTTCAGACAATTTTAACTTTCTTAAAATGTCTTTCTAACTACCATATTTGTTCATAACGTAATTAATATAGTTATTATTTATTAAATATTTGACCTTTTTATTTTATTCTGCATTGATGTAATTTAAGTTTCGAAATTGTGATATGATATGAATTTGTTTTTTACTGATTTAACTTGTACTCTTTTCCTTTTTATTTTATTCTGCATTGATGTAATTTAAAGTTTCGAAATTGTGATATGATATGAATTTGTGTTTTAGTGATTTAACTTGTTGTGTATATTGTTCAAAGTTCGATTTCAATCATCACGATTTTCAAAACGGCATATTGAACTCAAGTTTGAAGCGACGCTTATCGACTAAGGCTTTGTTATGGCCCGTATTGCCTAATACGTACCTAGCAGGATATGGACCAGGAGATAGCGCAATATGCATTAAACCCTTCAATGACATGGTCTCAATATCGACCGTATCACCTAATACGGTCCGTAACCAAGGCGCCCTTTGGAGAATAACTGCTGACAGCTATATCCAGATCATGTTTCTTGGCCTCCACTCAACTCCAGACGTCCCTCCACTCCTATATAAGCACCTTGGACAGAATAGTTTAGTATCTTTGTAATTTGGGTTAGATTTGATTAAGTGAGAAAGAGAGGAGTAATTGTAACAATGTCGTTTCTCGGCTAAGTTCTTTTCTTAGGGCTAGGCAGTAAACGTTATTACTCATGATGCTTTGATATATATATTTTCTGTTGATTATGATTTCTTGTTGTTTAATTGAAATGCTTTTGTGATTTATTATCCCTTCATCTAAATTCGATAATCTAGTTTAATCTGTTAGGGTAGTGACAGTGCTTTAATGGTAAGAGAAACTATATTGCACGAGTTAGCCTCGTTGGGAGTCAAAAGATTTATGTGAAGAAAATCTTAGCGGGGAAACCATAAATTAGAACAACAAAAATTGAACAAAGTTCTATCATTTGCGTAAGATAATTTGAAGTGATCTATGTAGTAACTTGTGTATTTAGAGATCTGTCATTTGCGTAAGATAACTCGCAGTGTCCTATGTAGAATCTCGATGAAAGATCTGTCATTTTGCGTAAGATAACTCGCAGTAACCTATGTGGTGTCTTTCATAAAACAACAACAGAAAATCAGACCTGACAGAAGTAGAATATCAAAGTGGATTGAGTAGCAATGGTGTGCCGAAACCCTAGGAATTCTCATCTCTATCTTTATTTCAATTACTTTTAATTATTACCAAATTTACATTGATCACAACTTCAACTCTCAAATTTTCAGATTCCGTCTAGCCTTTCAAAAGATTGTGATTTGATCGCTCAAGACTCTGAACCAATATTCCCTGTGGATCGACCTCGATTATACTACTCGATCGGATTGTGCCCTTCCAGTCCAAACCAATAGCTTTTCCGAGTTTATAAATTTTAAAAGTAAACATCACTCTCTTTTGAGTGATCATGCTTATATAGGAGTGAGGGGACGTCTGGAGATGAGTGGAGGCCAAGAAACCTGATCTGGATACAGCTGGAGCAGTTATTCCTCAAAGGGCGCCTTGGTTACGGACCGTACTGGCTGGTACAGTCTGTATCCAAACCATGTTGCTGAGTGGTTTAATGCATATTGCGTTATCTCCTGGTCCGTATTAGTCCATGCGGGCCGTAACAGAGACTTAGTCGATGACGTCGGTTATCCGATTGACCTGATTCGTGCTCCATTTGATGTGAAATAGTCCCAAGACATGTTTTCTGTGATAAAACATAAAGAAGAGTGACAATAGCCTTTTTCTCTAATTAATTAAACATAAGTGTGAGATAATATGCAAAACCTAAGCCAAAATCCTACGTAATTAATCATCATTTTGACTCTGATCAAATGCATGCATGTTTATTGTTGCTTTGCTGGATTTTAAAAATGACTAGCAAATATATGGAGGCTAGCCCCTAATTAATTAATACAAGAATTAATAATGAAACATAATAATTATATATACATCACAATCGGCTCAAAAATTAATGACCGATGGCAAATTAGGACCTGCCAATGCCAACTCAAATAAAACAGAAAGTGTAAGATACTTTTGCAATCGGCTATTAAAATCCAATAGACAGCGTTAATTACATTTGTCATTGGTTGCAAAAAGAAACATATGGCGTTGGGCACTAACACCGTCCATTTTGATCAATACGCTGCTGATTGCATATCGATTAACGCTATTTGTTTGAGCCGATAGCATATGGGTATACATTTCCTATCGGGGATATAGGCATCGGTTTGGAAACCGATTTTGAATAGCGATTTCACCCTCTTGGTGAGAACATCACATCCTAGATTTGCTCTCTCTCTCTATATATATATATGTATATATATATGTATACATGTATATATGATACATATATATATATATATATATATATATATATGTACATATATATAGAGATAGGCTATGGTGAGTTGTGAAGTAAACGTCGTTTTACTTCACGCCAGATTTTCATTTTGAAAATTCAAACAACCGATCCGAACCGTCAACTTTTTCTAAATATTGAAATGTGCTTGGAGACTAAATTTTACATTTTTTGGAATTTTTTTACAATTTATTAAGCCACTTTGAAATCGCTGATCCACTGTGAACAGTAAAAAACAGTAAAATTTTCTGGACCACTGGATCAGCGATTTTTAAAGTGGCTTAATAAATAGTAAAAAACTTCCAAAAAATGTAAAATTTAGTCTCCAAGTACATTTCAATATAGAGAACATGTTGAGTGGCTCGGATCGGTTGTTTGGATTTTCAAAATGAAAATTTGAGCGTGAAGTAAAAATGACATCTTACTTCACAACTCACCATAGCCCAGCTCCATATATATATATATATATATATATATATATATATATAGTAGGGTTAAAATACACCATTGGTTTTGTGCCAATCATGCTCCACGTTTTTCTCTCCGTTTTCAAAGTTTGAACAATCGATCCGAACCGCTCAGTATGATCTTCATATTAAAATTTGCTTGGAGACAAAATTTTATATTTTTTGAAATTTTTTTACTATATTTTTAGATAGGTACAAAATCACTGTTTTGGATGGTCCAGAATTTTCTGAAAACAGTGATTTTGTACCTATCTAAAAAATTAGTAGAAAAATTCCAAAAAATATAAAATTTGGTCTATAAGCACATTTTAATACAAATATCATGGTGAACGGTTCAGATCAACTATTTGGACTTTGAAAATGAAAATAAAGATTGGGAGCATGATTGGAGCACAAAAGAAATGGTGCATTTTAACCCTACTCATATATATACACACACACACATATACACATATACATATATATAGAGATTGGCTAAGATCAAAATGGTAGTTCCTGAGTCTTGGTGCTACCAATTCGTTTTAACGGTTTTTAAAGTTCAAATAGTCGATATGAAGTGCTCAACATGTTCTCCATATTAAAATATACTTGAGACCAAATTTTATATTTTCTAGAAATTTTTTTACTATTTTTTAAGGATTTTTAAAAAGCACAGTTTTTCATATTTTATTTATTTTTTTTTTATTATTCAAAACACTGATTTCTAAAATTTCATAAAAAAATAGTTAAAAAATTTCAAAAAATGTTAAATTTGGTTCCCAAGCACATTTTAATATGGAGAACATGTTGAGCACTTCAGATCGACTATTTGAACTTTGAAAACCGCAAAACCAAATTGGTAGCATCAAGGCTTAGGAACTACCACTTTGATCTTTAGCCAACCTCTATATATATATATATATATATATATATCTATTGGAGTTGGCTATGGTGCTACGCTTAGCATAGAGGGCCTTCGTGCTACGGCTCTATATTTGAGTTTTCAAAATCCTAACGGTCGATCCAAACCGTTCAACATGATCTCCATATGAATATGTACTTGCAACCAAATTTTATATCTTTTAGAATTTTTATACTATTTTTTTAGATAGGTAGAAAAACACTTGATCTGAATGGTACAGAATTTTCAGATCAAGTGATTTTCTACCTATCTAAAAAAATAGTAAAAAAATTCTAAAAAAAGGATAATTTGGTTTGCATGTACATATTCATATGGAGATCATGTTGAACAGTTCGGATCGACTGTTAGGATTTTGAAAACTCAAATATTGAGCCGTAGCACGGAGGCCCTCTATGTTACACGTAGCATATTAACAATTTCCTATATATATATAGAGTATGGCTAATTTGCTGCTGGCAGCATTTCAGCAAACTGCTGCCAGGTCTGTAAGCCGTCGGATCTGGTTTTAGATTCGTGCCTTGATGAGGTGCTGATTTGATTTTGACGGAACGAAAAATTTGAAAAATGAAAGGCTCCGTTAGGATTTCCCATTCACCCCTCAGCGCCTCCCATTTACTTCGCCTCTTTCTCCCGTTCTCCTCTCCTTTTCAGCATCTCTCTTTCTCTCGTGCGCTTCCCTCTCCGTCGACGAATCAGAAGAAGGCTAAGGAACAGGTCCGCCTAGCTCGCAACACAGGTTCTTCCTCTCTCGTGCGCCTCTCTCCTTGGTTCTCTTCTCGGTGCCCCAAGTTTGCACTAGGTCCGCCCAGCTCGAGGTCGCTCCAACGACTCTCGCCCTCCCTCTTCCCTCTCTCGTGCTTGCCTCCCTCCGCCTAGTGCCTCTCGCTCCACCTCGCTTCTTGTTTGCTCACAGGTTAACTATCTTTCAAAAACCCTAGTTTTTTCAGTTTGCCTAATTTCTCTAATTTTTTTGGTTTATTTCGAAAAAATATGTTGTAAAGATGGAGAATGAAAAGCATATGAGCCGATTGTAGAACCTTTGTTTTCAGTCACTACTACAGAAAAAGAATTGCACACGGACATTAATGGAGGAGCTACACGGATTTCCTACCGTGTTTAAAGTCAGAGTGTATGAATAGGTCAGAAACTACACACGGATATTTAACCGTGTGTGATTATAACGATTTCTACACGGATTACTTTGAAACAGCCGTGTACAAAGACCTGCCGGTGTCGCTTTCCAACTTACCGAGCTACACGGATATTACCTAAACACCCGTGTACAAAAGACCTTTCTACACGGACTTTGAATTTCAGAATCCGTGTATGATTACTCTTTCTACACGGTTCTGTAATAAAATATCCGTGTAGCTCTCTTAGCTATCATACACGGACGTTTGGTAAATATCTGTGTATAAATAGGTAATCTTTTTTGTATATTTTTGGCCTCCAGCTTTGCTATCATACACGGACATTTCAGAAATAATCCGTGTATGATTACTCTTTGTACACGGATTTGTATTAAATGTCCGTGTAGCTCTCTTAGCTATCATACACGGACATTTGTTAAATATCCGTGTATAAATAGCTAATCTTTTTTTTTGTTTTTTCTATCATACACGGACATTTGTTAAATATCCGTGTATAAATAGCTAATCTTTTTTTTTTTGTATATTTTGTTTTTGGGCTAGCCTCCAGCTTTGCTAGCCAGTTTTTTGCTACAGAATTATACAAAATTCATATAGCAATAAATTCATTCGAAACAGATTAATTAGCAAGAAATTCATATACTAAATTATACAATATTTTATACAAATCTATGCAAATCCATATCGAGGATTACAAAATTCCATGGTAAACCACCTTGCCCACATGCACCGCAAATCGTCGATCTGATCCTCGGTGTAATGCGGTTGCTTTGTCACATTCTACAATTATAATTTGATAATAGTTAGTATTTCAGGAAAGGTAGATATCAATTGCTTATTATATAGGAACAATTAATATGAATTACATACCGCTTTTGGGAATTGGAATTGTATTCTTTCGACAAAGTCAAACATGAATATCATCGTGTAATAAGCGCATTCCCAACTCTCCAACTGTTGCGGGCCCTGAAATTTACATTTAGCGGCCTTTGTTAGAATGACAATAATTTTTTGAACAAGATATGAAATTATTAACTCATAAAGTGTGCTCACCAACATCCACTTCCAATTCAACTTAGTTTTCTTGCGCGTGCTCGTGCTTTGCAATCCTCCCTCTTTAATATATTTTGCAAAAGCCCTTACAAAATTGAGTGAATGTAATTAGCAATTTTATAATTTGATATGTGAAAGAAATTCAAACCTAGTAAATTATTATTGCTTACTTATTCACAAAAGGGAAGATAACTTTGCACTTGTCAAGCGCGATCCTTCCTTTGGGCTTACAAGAATCAACAATTATTCCCACATTTAGGTACGGCACAATGATAATCGAACACCAATGTTTGCTGTGGGAGGAGAAGAATTATAGTACTTTAGCATATAATAGTGACACAAGTGTTTGATATGGTTGATGGTGTGATTTCATTTTTTTATGTTTCACTTTTATTTCCTTTATACAATTCTTTAATTGAAATATAAACAACACATAAGTTAAGATTAGAACTAACCTCTGGTGGTATGGCACGAGAATGAATTTCTTCTCCTCCGCCTTACACTACTACAAAAAAAGAGATTATACACGGACAATAAAGGAAGAGCTACACGGATTTCCTACCGTGTTTAAATCGAGGGTGTACGATTAGTTCAATAACTACACACGGACTTTTGGCCGTGTGCAATTTTAAAGATTCTACACGTATAACTTCACAAACAGCTGTGTACAAAGACCAGAATGTGTCGCGCTCCATTTACCGAGCTACACGGATATTACCTAAAAAACCGTGTACGATTCTTTTTGTACACGGCCTTTGAACTAAAAAACCGTGTAGCATGACTCTTTCTACACGGACATTTAGTTAAATGTCCGTGTAGCTCTCCTCTTTCTACACGGACATTTAACTAAATGACCGTGTAGCTATCTTTTTTCTACACGGACTTTAGTTAAATATCCGTGTAGAAAGTACATTTTTTTTTTTTTTGTATTTTTTGTTTTTCGGCTAGCCTCCAGTTTTGCTAGCCATTTTTGTTACAGAAATATATTCCAGATTTTCCAGATTTCATATAAGAAATCCATATTTTCCAGATTAGCAATAAATCCATATTAGCAAGAAATTCATATTTTTCAGATTAGCCAGAAATCCATATGCAATAAATTATACAATATTCATATACACCAAATTATACAAAATTATGCAAATCCATATCGAGGATTACAAAATTCCATGGCAAACCACCTTGCCCACATGCACCGCACATCGTCGATCTGATCCGAAGAGTAATGATCTTGCTTTGTCACATTCTACAAAATTATAATTTTATAATAGTTAGTATTTCAGAAAAGGTAGATATCAATTGCTTATTATATAGGAAATTCATATGAAGTACATACCGCTTTTGGGAATTCGAATTGTATTCTTTCGACAAAGTCAAACATGAATATCATCGTGTAATAAGCGCATTCCCAACCCTCCTTCTGTTGCGGGCTCTGAAATTTACATTTAGCGGCATTTGTTAGAATGACAATAATTTTTTTAACAAGATATGAAATTTCTAACTCATAAAGTGTGCTCACCACCATGTACTTCCAATTCAACTTGCTTTTCTTGCGCGTGCCCGTGCTATCTGATCCTCCCTCTTTAATATATTTCACAAAAGCCCTTACAAAAGTGAGTGAATGTAATTAGCAATTTTATAATTTGATATGATTGAAAGAAATGCAAACCTATAGAATTATTATTGCTTACTTATTCACAAAAGGCAAGATAACTTTGCACTTGGCGGCAGCCGCGGTCCTTCCTACTGGCTTACAAGAATCAATAATTATGCCCACACTTAAGTACGGCACAATGAGAATCGTGCACCAATGTTTGCTGTTGGATCGAGGAGAAGAATTATAGTACTTTAGCATATAAAAGTCACACGAGTATTTGCTATGATTGATGGTGTGATTTCATTTTTTTATGTTTAACTTTTAATTCCTTTATACAATTCTTTAATTAAAATATAAACAACAAATAAGTTAAGATTAGAACTAACCCCTCGTGGTATGGCATGAGAATGAATTTCTTCTCCTCCGCCTTAGCACGATGCATCGCAGAACACATGTACTCGATAGCCATATCCGGATAATATGTCGCTGCCGTAGAACTCACTTTCTCGGGGTCCAGAAACACGCACAAGTTCTTCCTTTCAACCATCTCATCACAGTTTCGGACTAGCTTCCTGAAAACTCATCATATTGTAATTAGAATATATATTTGAGTTCTATACAATAATGAAAATATTTTAATATCACTAACATGAGGAAAATGGTGATGTGTGAAACATCGAGCCATTTGTCGGATGACGAGTGGTGGAAGAGGTCCTTGAAGTCTCTGAACGACAGCAGGAGCTGCCTGCCTTCGTGTAGAAACATCCCAGGTGGGACAGGGATGATGATAGCCTCCATGCCGTCGGGCGCCGTCATCAAGTAGTCGTGGAGAAGGCGCAAATCATTGGGCAAACGGCTGTATTCTTCTTCTGTGACCATAGGACGGGGCGGTGATTGTGGCGCGTCAGGCGCGATGTCGCAAGCCACCTCCTGACGTACCGGTGAGAGAGCCGTACCGGTAACATCATCTCCTCGTGTCTGTATCAAGTTATAGATGTATTATTCTAGTATTTCAAAAAGAATGAGTTGAATGTAAAAAATAAATGAATTTTTTATGAATTACCTGATCCAAAACAATCTGACTCTTGGGCCATTGGACAAATGACATCCGTGCGTCATCAAGCACAACCGCGTCGTCGGTAGGGACAGGAAGGGGTACGCGCTGCCATCCATCCACGACTAACTCAACCTGCACGCATGCATGGTCGGGTCTTAGCTGAGTATTGTGT
Organism: Carex parvula; assembly: GCA_025461045.1. Taxonomy (NCBI): domain Eukaryota; kingdom Viridiplantae; phylum Streptophyta; class Magnoliopsida; order Poales; family Cyperaceae; genus Carex; species Carex parvula. The sequence goes on along the minus strand of JAJGRW010001308.1, from coordinate 901,045 downwards.
ACACTTTTGGCGAGTGGATGTACAACGCCCTTAGCAACGATCATAGAAACACTGCCGTTCCGCAGGACGAGGTCGCATGCTCTGGGGTCCTGCAAATTTATAGAAAAGTTGTTTATTCTAGTGATGCGATATTGTCCAACAAGGTTGCAAATAGGTTTTAAATACCTTTAGATTATGAAGAAGTATTGATTACCTTGAGATTATCCAAATCGTCGTTCGCGCCCCACGTGCCGGATGCTTGACTACTTCGCCGAATTCCCGGCGAAATGGGAGGTGGTTGCTCGGATGGCTGCGTAGTTGCTGATCTAATTTGTGTCAACATTGCTTCCATCTCAGCAAACCTTGCGTCGTACTCTTTGCTCACCTCCGCGCGTATCTGCGCAACTATCTCGTCTTTGTTTACCTTGGCACGAGATTTTCTTCGAGGTTTCTCTCCCTCCACTCGGAACACCTCCTTCCAGCCCCTGTAGACCCCTACACCCCTTACTCGACCCGGGTGTTCTGGATTCTCGAGCGCCGCGGACAAGGAATCATTTTGTCGATCGACACTCCGGGCACCCGAGTTGACCTCCTCCTCCACTTCCAACTGTTCAAGTAGAAGAATTAGTTAAAGCAAAAGAACAATTGACGTACTTTCGGAGTTATAAATGACTCTTACCATTCTTTGAGCCACGCTTTGCAACTCCGTTGGGAGTACTATCCTCCCGTCAGCGGTTACCTCGGCTCTACCCATGACCCAATCTTTGCCCCTAGGATTTTGGATCCTAACCACGGGTGAGTCAGAATCCTTGTTCGCATCCAGGACTTTCCTCCATTCTGCCGACTTACCCTCGTAACCACCTGACCCTAGATGGTGTGGATACTTGTTAAAGGCAACGGTCCTCCTGCCTTTATCACTCTTTGCCTTCACGGAAACAAGACAATAACGATCAGTTAGTTTTAGAAAGATAAGTACAAATCGAGAAAGAATAAGCATAAATTTGGCACGAGTTAGATACCTGGAACTCTTCAGTAGACTTCAAAACTTGATACGCATCCCAGTCCTCTTGTTTTAGCCATTTGTAGTAGCCGACCGGATTTCTCCCTTTCTCCATGAACTCCGTCTTCAACGTGCTCTTGTATTGCTTCCATCCATTGTTCATAATCTTCAACGTCTTATTCTTTGGAACATCACTCTGGATGTTCCATTGAGCCTGATTGACACAAAAATTTAGTGTATTTAAATATAGATCATACATAAGTGAAAATTCAAGAGAAGAGTTGTTAGGCACTTTACCTTCACCGTGTTCCACCACTCGTCCTTCACCTCTTTCTCGAAATGATCCCATCTCTCAACAAGGATACTCGCATTTTGTTTCACGAAGCTCGTACACCAATTTGAGTATTTCAGCCGTTCTGGTCCCTGCGCACGCCCGTCCTCTGTGAACCAGATTTTGGGTTGGGTCTGCTCAGAATGGCTCGTGCACATTGTAGGCCCTCTTCTCCTTCTTTCTGACGAGGCAGTAGCTTGCTGCTCCTCTTCTTCCATCATATCCTCGTACTCATTTTCATTCGACATGGTGCTGCATGAAATTAAAGATCAAATCATTTGACATATAACCTAGATTAATCAACCAACTTTTGACATATAACCTATATTCATCAAGAGATTAATCAATCACTTGTTGACATATATCCTAGATTATTTGAATTAACCTACATAGAAACAAATTGATCAATTACTATTACCAGTAGATGAGTTATTTAATCAACCAACTCCTTGCTAATTAACCTCTTTAATTGATCCCTCCACGAAAGATGAGTTATTTAAAACAAATTGATCAATTACTATTACCAGTAGATATTCTTATAAGAAAGGGAGGAGTAAAATTTAGATATCTATATGATATTTCTCCCTTCATCATTAATCAACTAACATTACATAACAAATTTTATAATTCCAACACATAGAAACATAAAAAAAAATAAACTACTATAGCTAGCTAATAACTCCATGTAAATAAGTAGCAGCAATTTCCTATAGGAGAAACCAGTAAGAATCATCTCTGAAGAAGTGGCCGACTACAAATACCAACCATGTCTAACGGGTTCAAACCCAATAAGAAAAATAACGAGAGAGAGAGAGCTAACCACGGGTGAGAGAGACCACTGGTTAGAGAGAGAGAGACCGAGGTGGAGAGAGACCGAGGCGGCGAGGCGGCGAGGCGGCGAGGCGGGAAGGCGGTGAAGAGCTCGGAGAAGGCTCAGCAAAATCTTCTCTGTGAGGGTTTTTGAAACTGATGTGTATTCTCTTTTCGGACTTGTGAAAATTTTGGAAGAGAAGGATTTCGAATAATAGTGTTTTTCTCATTATACACGGACTTTTAACTTAAAAGACCGTGTACAACTATCTTTATACACGGACTTTACTCTAAAGGCCGTGTGCAATACCCTTTCTACACGGACATATAGCTAAAAGGCCGTGTAGCTCTCTACCCTTTCTACACGGACTATTAGCTAAAAGGCCGTGTACCTCTCTACCCTTTCTACACGGACTATTAGCTAAATGTCCGTGTATAAATTGGTCCGACAGGTGGGTCCCAGGTTCAGTAAAGTTCTCTGAATGGTTGCGGGCCGCAATACTTCATATACCGAAGTTTGACAATTTTAACTAATATTAACTAATATTTATTTTAACTAATATTAAATGTTTGATAAAGTTGAACATAATATTTTAAACATAATATTTTCATTAAACATAATCCTTCCTTAAATATTTTAACTAATATTAAATATTTTAACTAATATTTAGTGAAAACTAATATTTTAACTAATATTTATTTTAACTAATATTAAATGTTTGATAAAGTTGAACATAATATTTGCATTAAACATAATCCTTCCTTAAATATTTTAACTAATATTAAATATTTTAACTAATATTTAGTGAAAACTAATATTTTAACTAATATTTATTTTAACTAATATTTATTTTAACTAATATTAAATGTTTGATAAAGTTGAACATAATATTTTCATTAAACATAATCCTTCCTTAAATATTTTAACTAATATTAAATATTTTAACTAATATTTAGTGAAAACTAATATTTTAACTAATATTTATTTTATTTTATTATTAAATGTTTTAACTAATATTTTCAAAAACTAATACTAATATTTGATAATATTATAAGCATTAAACATAATCCTTCATTATAAGCATTAAACTAATATTTGATAATATTTGATAATATTTGATAATACTATTACTCGCATTATGCTTTTTTCTTTTTTTCCCTCTTTTTTTCCTTTTTTATTTGATATATTACAAGCTAAAGTTGCAATATTACAAGCTACACGGTCTTAAACAAAATAAATATTACACATTATGCTTTTTTTTTCCTTTTTCTCCTTTTTTCCACTATTTGAACGGTACCCTCGGCCCATAATCCTTCATTGTGGTCGGACCGCATGTAGTCAGCTTCGTCTACCCCTTCAAGTGTTGCTACCTCAGTTTGCACATCGGTACAAAATGGAGGTACTTCGTCGAACTGGTCGTACTCTTCTTCATCGACGACATTTTCTACCCCGACAATCCTTCTTTTTCCGGATAGGACGACGCTCAACCTATCATCACTCGGGTCTTGTACATAAAAGACTTGGGTGGCTTGCTTGGCGAGTATAAACGGATCGTCAACGTGCCCAACCCTGTTTAAATCAACGAGTGTGAACCCGTCGTTATCAACTTTAACACCTCGGTCTTCGACCCATTGACACCGAAACACGGGAATGCTCAGGCGAGGACTGTAAATGAGCTCCCAAATTTCTTGAATAACGCCATAATATGACTTTGATGCTATTACAGCCCGGCCATCTCCGGATCTACTGAATTCTTGAGAGGTCGCCACCAACGTCACCCCACTGTTTTGCATCGTGCTCTTATCACTCTGGGATTTAGTATAAAATGTATATCCGTTAATCTCGTATCCTTGGAATGTTCTAACAACAATTTGGGGTCCTGCGCCAAGTAGTTTAACAATTTCAGGTACGGGGTGTGACTGCACTCTTTCTTTCAGCCATCCTATAAAAGAACGATTATGCTCGTTAGTAAGCCACTTCTGACTCCTCGTGTAGTTTTGTTGTTGAAGGATTGTCATGTGCTCATCTATATAGGGAGCAACATCTGTCATGTGTTGTAGTACAATAAAATGTGCCTTTTGTAGTTCATTTAGATCAGCAACTACGGCTCTCAACCCAATTGTCCCGACTCCTTGGAGCCTTCCCTCGTATCGAGATTTTGGAACGCCAATAGGATCCACACCGGTCAAGTAGTTGGTGCAAAAATCAACCACCTCCTCCGTAGAATATCCTTCTATAATGCTGCCTTCGGGTCGATGTCGGTTCCTTACGTATTTTTTCAAGATGCCCATGTATCTCTCGAATGGATACATATACCGAAGGAACACGGGACCACAAATCTTAATTTCTCTCACAAGATGAACAACAAGGTGAACCATGACATCGAAAAAAGATGGCGGAAAATACATCTCAAGTTGGCAAAGAGTAACGACGACCTCCTTTTGCAAAGAGTCCAATTTTAGAGGGTCTATCACTTTGGAATTTATTGCATTGAAGAAAGAACAAAGCTTCGTAATGGTTTGACGAACGTGCTTTGGTAAAATTCCCCGAATTGCAACCGGAATTATATGTGTCAGTAAAACATGACAGTCGTGAGATTTCAGACCGACCAGTTTCAAGTCCTTCATCGACACCAACTTCTTAATATTCGAAGAATATCCTGATGGGACTTTTATACCATTGAGGCATTCACAGAAGCTTGTTTTCTCTTTCTTTGACATTGTGCACAGTGCGGGGGGTAGGTATGTGCGCTTCCCTTTCTCCTGCGGTGCGAGCTCGGGTCGTATTCCCATCTCTACCATGTCTTTTCTCACTTTAATACCATCTTTCGTCTTCCCCGGAATGTTCAATAATAAACCAATTAAACTGTCACAGACATTTTTTTCGACATGCATGACATCTAGGCAATGCCTCACTTCTAAATATTTCCAGTACGGTAGCTCCCAAAATATGGACCTCTTTTTCCAAATATTCTTCGGTAGTGCTTTGGCGCATTTTCCAAAAACAACATCAATGTTTTTTACCCGTTCGAAGACACTCTCCCCGTCTAATGGATGACGAGCCACTCCAAGCTCAATTTTCCCGTTGAATGCCATCTTCTTCTTACGATATGGGTGATTAATAGGAAGAAACCTACGATGCCCCATGAATACATTCTTTTGACAATTTTTCAACCTCAGCACCTGCGTGTCATCTTCACAGATCGGGCACGCTTTTGCTCCTTTACAAGTGTAACCCGACAAATTCCCGTACGCGGGGAAATCATTTACGGTGCAAAATACCATGGCCCGCAAGGTAAAGGTCTCTTTCATATACGCATCCCACACCGGGACGCCATCACGCCACAATTTTTGGAGGTCCTCGATTAATGGTGCGAGATATACATCTATGTCATTTCCGGGTTGTCTGGGTCCTTGGATTAGTAATGACATCATTATATATCTGCGTTTCATGCACAACCAAGGAGGAAGATTGTAGATGCATAAAAGAACTGGCCAAGTACTGTGCCGACTGCTCATACTTCCAAACGGACTCATTCCATCTGAGCTCACCACAATCCTAAGGTTCCGCGGTTCAGAACCAAATTCTTTGAAATGTCTGTCAATGTTTCTCCATTGAGGAGAATCAGCCGGGTGCCTTAGTTTACCGTCATTTTTGCGCTCTTCTTCGTGCCAGCGCAATAATTTTGCATCTTTGGGATTCGCAAACAACCGTTTGAATCTCGGTATTATCGGCAAATACCACAACACCTTAGCCGGAGGTCGGCCACTTGTGTCCTCGTTACAATCATCAGTGTCCTGGTCCTTACGACATTTATATCGTGAAACACCGCATTTAGGACAGACATGCATGGCCTCGTACTCGTTACGATACAATACACAGTCATTCGGACATGCATGTATTCTTTCGATCTTCAACCCCATTGGACATATCAACTTCTTTGCCTGATATGTTGTACCGGGTAACTCGTTGTTATCTGGGAGCATTTCTCCTAAAATCTGTAATAAGGACGTGAAACTCTTATCGCTCCAACCATTGTCTGCTTTTAAGTTTAATAATTTCAACACAGCTGACAGTTTTGTAAATTTGGTACACCCGGGATACAACGGCTTCTTAGATTCATTAGACAAATTTTGAAATTTATCATAATTTTTATCACTAATTTCATCTTCCACATCACGTAACATATCCTCCAAATTTTCAGTAAACTCGTGTTCTACATTTTCATCAAAATTCCTCTCCATCTCATCATCGTCATTTTCGGGATTCGACGTTAATATCAGAATATTCGGCACTCTCATAATCCTCGTTCCAATCAAGTTCAAAATTATCAGAAATTCCAACATTCTCATCATTCAATTCACGATTACAATCCTTTTTGGCACTACTACTTTCCCCAAATTTCTCACCATGCATGAACCAACATGTATATCTCTTCTTAAATCCCCGACAAATCAAATGAGCTCTAATTTCTTCGATGTCCAAAAATCTTAATAAATTTTTACAATCTTTACAAGGACATAAAATGTCTTCTTCTTTTTTATTCACTCTATAACTCTCAGCAAATTTTATAAACTCATCAACGCGAACCAAATATTCTTCACTGTCACGTCGCATTTCATACATCCAGCTTCGATCCATCTGTAAATTAAATTAAAAAAATGATTTGATCAATTAATCATGCATGGTCAACATTCTCCTTCGTGTACAAAATTTTGGGCTTACAAAGGGCCGGTTTACAATCCTAACCCACTCTTTGAATATTATGTCTCATATGTGAACACATATTAGCGAGATTTAATTAGTATTTGAGAAAAATTCGGCAGCATTTCCCCTTAACTCCCCAAGTATGCGTACGAACCACATACTCGTAGGAGCAATAAGGGAAAATACTGTCGAACTTTCCTCAAATACTAATTAAATCCCGCTAATATGTGTTCACATCCTAAATGAGACATAATATTCAAAGAGCAGTCCCAAAACGGGGACTATCCAAAATTAATCCCTATTGGATTAATTTTGAACGGGCATGGACCTAAAAGCATCTAAAGATCGGTTATTGGACCACAATACGTACACTAATTAATTACATCTAAAATTAAGAATTCAAGAATGCATGAAATGACCTAATTAAATAAGCCTAAATAACAGAAAATTAGAGAAAGAAAATGATTTAAATACATATTACTAACCTTAGAAAGATGGAGAGGAGAAAATACAAACTTAATTCAAAGATCTCAGATCTCAGCTGCTGGCCTCGATCAATTCGCAGAAATAAAAAGCTCAGTTCGAGATGTATGAACTAAAAACTTGATCAAAACGGCGCTCTGGAAGGGAAGATAATAAAACCCTACACTATTATACACGGCTATTTAGTTATATATCCGTGTAGCTCTCCACCTATTTCTACACGGCTTTTTAGTTATAAAGCCGTGTACAATTATAAGAATTCTACACGGCTATATTATCAAAAAGCCGTGTATAATGTTCCTACACGGATAATTAGTTATAAACCGTGTAGCTCTCTCAATTATTTGCACACCCACTTCTTTACACACGGATTTGTGGTTTCTAATAAACCGTGTAGCTCTCTCTAATAATTCTACACTGATTATTAACTAATTATCCGTGTAGAAATCGTGCAGATCTTTTGGACTCATGTTTGGTACACTGTTTTTAATATAATTGCCAAATCCGTGTACAATGTGCAGTGTACAAAGCCAGTTTTTGTAGTAGTGTTAGCACGATGCATCGCAGAACACATGTACTCGATAGCCATATCCGGATAACATGTCACTGTCGTAGAACTCACTTTCTCGGGGTCCAGAAATATGCACAAGTTCTTCTTTTCAACCATCTCATCACTGTTTCGGACTAGCTTCCTAAAAACTCATCATATTGAAATTAGAATATATATTTGAGTTCTATACAATAATGAAAATAATTTTTGATCACTAACATGAGGAAAATGGTGATGAATGACACATCGAGCCATTTGTCGGATGACGAGTGGTGGAAAAGGTCCTTGAAGTCTTTGAACGACAGCAGGAGATCCCTGCCTTCGTGTAGAAACATCCCAGGTGGGACAGAGATGATGATATCCTTCATGCTTTCGGGCGCCGTCATCAAGTGGTCGTGGAGAAGGCGCAAATCATTGGGCAAACGGCTGTATTCTTCTTCGGTGACCATAGGACGGTGTGGTGATTGTGGCGCGTCAGCCCCGACGTCGCAAGCCACCTCCTGGTGTACCGGTGACATCGCCGTACCGGTGACATCATCTCCTCGTGTCTGTATCAAATTATAAATGGATTATTCAAGTATTTCAAAAAGAATGATTTGAATGTAACAAAATAAATGGATTTTTTTATGGATTACCTGATCCAAAATAATCTGACTCTTGGGCCATTGGACAAATGACGTCCGTGCCTCATCAAGCACAAGCATGTCGTCGGTAGGGACAGGAAGGGGTACGCGCTGCCATCCATCCACGACTAAGTCAACCTGCACCATGCATGGTCGGGACTTAGATGACCAAAGTGTACACTTTTGGCGCCTGGATGTACAACGCCCTTAGCAACGATCAAAGGAACACTACCCTGCCACAGGACGAGGTCGCATACTCTGGGGTCCTGCAATTATCAGAAAGTTGTTTATTTTAATGGTGCGATATTGTCTAACAAGGTTACAAACAGGTTTTAATTACCTTTAGATTATGAACAAGTATTGATTACCTTGAGATTATCCAAATCGTCTAAGGCCCACGTGCCGGATGCTTGACTGCTTCGCCGAATTCCCGGCAAAATAGGAGGTGGTTGCTCGGATGGCTGCGTAGTTGCTGATCTAATTTGGCTCAACAACCTTGATTCCATCTCAGCAAACCTTGCGTCGTACTCTTTGCTCATCTCCACGCGTATCTGCGCAACTATCTCGTCTTTGTTTACCTTGGCACGAGATTTTCTTCGAGGTTTTTGTCCCTCCACTCGGAACACCTCCTTCCAGCCCCTGTAGCCCCCTACACCCCTTACTCGACCCGTGTGTTCTGGATTCTCGAGCGCTGCAGACAAGGAAGTATTTTGTCTTTCGACACTCCGGGCACCCAAGTTGACCTCCTCCTCCACCTCCAACTGTTCAAGTAGAAGAATTAGTTATAGCAAAAGATCAAGTGATGTACCTTCGAAGTTATAATTTTGTACATGAATGTCACAAAGTAATAACAAAGGACTCTTACCATTCTTTGAGTGCAAATCCTTTGGGAGTACTATCCTCCCGTCAGCGGTTACCTCGGATCTACCCATGAACCAATCTTGGCCCCTAGGATTTTGGATCCTAACCACGGGTGAGTCAGAATCCTTGTTTTGCTCCTGTATTTTCCTCCATTCTGCCGACTTACTCTCATAACTAGCTGACCCCTAGATGGTATGGATACTTGTTCAAGGCAACGATCCTCCTGCCTTCATCACTTTTTGCCTTCACAGAAACAAGGCAATAATCAGTTAGTTTTAGAAAGATAAGTACATATCGAGAAAGAATAAGCATAAATTTGGCACGAGTTAGATACCTGGAACTCTTTGGTGGACTTCAAAGCTTGAAACGCCTCCCAGTCCTCTTGTTTTAGCCATTTGTAGTAGCCTACCGGATTTCTCCCTTTCTCCATGAATTCCGTCTTCAACGTGCTCTTGAATTGCTTCCAACCCTCATTCATTATCCTCAAAGTCTTAACCTTTGGAACGTCATTCGGGATGTTCCACTGAGCCTGATTGACACCAAATTTAATGTATTCAAGTATAGATACATCAGTGAAAATAAAGCAAAGAGTTGTTAGGCACTTTACCTTCACCATGTTCCACCACTCGTCCTTCTCCTTTTTATCAAAATGATCCCATCTCTCTACAAGGATACTCGCTTTTTGCCTCACCAAACTCGTACACCAATTCGAGTACGTCATCCGTTTTTTACCCTGTGCACGCCTGTCTTCCGTGAACCAGATTTCCAACTGCTTCTGCTCAGACGTGCCCGTGCACATTGTCGGACCTCTTTTCCTTCTTTCTGATGAGGCAGTAGCTTGCTGCTCCTCTTCTGCCATCATATCCACGTACTCATCCTCAACTGACATGGTTCTGCATGAAATGAAATATTGTTACATATCTACGTGCTAAGCAATAAAGCTTGAACAACCAAAAGTACGACTCATATTAAACTGAATGAAGAAATCTTTCTAACTAAAAAGAAATTAAAGATCAAATCACAATTGTGTACAAAGAGAATGCAAATAGTTGAGTCGAAAAATCTGAAGGAGAGCAAATTGACAACTCTAAACCCTAAACCCTATATCATAATCCCTAAATCAATCAATTTTTTAGCAACATTACCAAAGAAAAAATCTAAAGCAACCAAAAATTAAAAGAAATCAGTTTACCCTAAACCCTAAATCCTATATCATAAAACCTAGATTAATCAATTTTTGGCAACATTATCAACGAAAAAATCTAAAGCTCAAATTGACAACTCTAAACCCTAAACCCTATATCATAAACTCTAAATCAATCATTTTTTTAGCAACATTACCAAAAATAAGTCTAAAGCAACGAAAAAGTAGAAGAAACTTATACCGATATTTGTAGAGGAGCGCAGGTCGAGTTTTTTTTAGAGGAGAGCAGAGGAGGAGCGGTGGAGGAGCGAGAGGAGGCAGAGGGAGAGGAGCAGCGAGAGGAGGCAGAGAGAGGAGCGGTGGTAATGAGGAATCGTGTTTTTTTTAGAGGAGCGCAGAATTGTGCGAGATCGAGTTTTTTTTAGAGGAGCGCAGAGGAGGAGCGAGAGGCGGAGGAGCGAGAGGAGGCAGAGGGAGAGGAGCAGCTAGCTAGAGGAGGCAGAGGGAGGAGCGCAGAATTTGAAAGAGAAGTTAGAAGGGGAAATAAAAAATTGGGCGCTTGGGATCCAGGGAGCTAAAAATATGTGTAGCTGATAGTGGGACCCGCCTGTCGGACCTCTTTATACACGGACTTCTATCTAAACGACCGTGTGCAAATCTCTTTCTACACGGATATTTTGTTAAAAGTCCGTGTGCAATTCTCTTTCTACACGGACATTTAGTTAAAAGTCCGTGTAGCTCTCTTCCATTTCTACATGGACATTTAGCTAATAGTCCGTGTACGAAAAGTTCAAAAAAATTAAATTGGCTTTTTTATATTTCTAAAGTAATAATAAATTAACTAAAATTGTATATTTCTAACATTTAAAAACTTATACCGATATTTGTACTAAATATTAAAATCTAATACTGATATTTGATATTTTATTTTTATTATTAAATGTTTTAACTAATATTTTGAAAATTAATACTAATATTTGGACTAATATTTGAAAACTTTGAAAACTAACTATTACCTCTAAAAAAATTTGAATTCCGTCTTGAACTACAGGAACCTAATTTTGATATTTCTCTTACAAATATTTTTTTATTTAAATTAAAAATTATATACTACACGGTTTTAAACAAAATAAATATTATACATTGTCCTTTTTTTTCCTTTTTCTCTTTTTTTTCTCTTTTTTTCCTTTTTTATTTGATATATTATAAGCTAAAGTTGTAATATTGAAAGCTACACGGTTTTAAACAAAATAAATATTATACATTAACCTTTTTTTCCTTTTTCTCTTTTTTTTTCCACTAGTTGAACAGTACCCTCGGCCCATAATCCTTCATTGTGGTCGGACCGCATGTACATCTTCGTCTACCCCTTCAAGTGTTGCTACCTCAGTTTGCACGTCGGTACAAAATGGAGGTATTTCGTCGAACTGGTCGTACTCTTCTTCATTGACGACATTTTCTACCCCGACAATCCTTCTTTTTCCGGATAGGACGACGCTCAACCTATCATCACTCGGGTCAGTGGCATAAAAGACTTGGGTGGCTTGCTCGGCGAGTATAAACGGATAATCAACATGCCCAACCCTGTTAAAATCAACGAGTGTGAACCAGTCGCTATCAACTTTAACACCTCAGTCTTCGACCCATTGACACCGAAACACGGGAATGCTTAGGTGAGGACTGTAAATGAGCTACCGAATTTCTTCAATAACGCCATAATATGACTTTGATGCTATTACAGCCCGGCCATCTCTGGATCTACTGAATTCTTGAGAGGTTGCCACCAACGTCACCCCACTGTTTTGCATCGTGCTCTTATCACTCTGGGATTTAGTGTAAAATGTATATCCGTTAATCTCGTATCCTTGGAATATTCTAACGACAATTTGGGGTCCTTCGCCCAGCAGTTTAACAATTTCAGGTACGGGGTGTGACTTCACTCTTTCTTTCTGCCATCCTATAAAAGAACGATTATGCTCGTTAGTAAGCCACTTCTGACTTCTCGTGTAGTTTTGTTGTTGAAGGATTGTCATGTGCCCATCTATATAGGGAGCAACATCTGTCATGTGCAGTATTACAATAAAATGTGCCTTTTGTAGTTCATTTAGATCAGCAACTACGACTCTCAACCCAATTGTCCCGACTCCTTGGAGCCTTCCCTCGTATCGAGATTTTGGAACGCCAATAGGATCCACACCGGTCAAGTAGTTGGTGTAAAAATCAATCACCTCCTCCGTGGAATATCCTTCTATAATGCTACCTTCGGGTCGATGTCGGTTTCTTACGTATTTTTTCAAGATGCCCATGTATCTCTCGAATGGATACATATACCGCAGGAATACGGGACCACAAATCTTAATTTCTCTCACAAGATGAACAACAAGGTGAACCATAACATCGAAAAAATATGGCGGAAAATACATCTCAAGTTGGCAAAGAGTAACGACGACCTCCTTTTGCAAAGAGTCCAATTTTAGAGGGTCTATCACTTTGGAATTTATTGCATTGAAGAAAGAACAAAGCTTCGTAATGGTTTGACGAACGTGCTTTGGTAAAATTCCCCGAATTGCAATGGGAATTATATGTGTCATTAAAACATGACAACGGTGGGATTTCATACCAAGCAACTTCAGGTCCTTCATCGACACCACCTTCTTAATATTCGAAGAATACCCTGATGGGACTTTTATACCATTGATGCATTCACAGAAGCTTGTTTTCTCTTTCTTTGGCATTGTGCACAGTGCGGGGGATAGGTATGTGCACTTCTCTTTCTCCTGCGGTGCGAGCTGGTGTCGTATTCCCATCTCTACCATGTCTTTTCTCACTTTAATACCATCTTTAGTCTTCCCCGGAATGTTCAATAATAAACCAATTAAACTGTCGCAGATATTTTTTTCAACATGCATGATATCTAGGCAATGCCTCACTTCTAAATATTTTTAGTACGGTAGCTCCCAAAATATGGACCTCTTTTTCTAAATATTCTTCGGTGGTACTTTGGCGCATTTTCTAAAAATAACATCAATATTTTTTATCCGTTTGAAGACACTCTCCCCGTCTAATGGATGACGAGCCACTCCAAGCTCAATTTTCGCGTTGAATGCCATCTTCTTCTTACGATATGGGCGATTAATAGGAAGAAACCTACGTTGCCCCATGAAAACATTCTTTTGACAATTTTTCAACCTCAGCACCTGCGTGTTATCTTCACAGATTGGGCACGCTTTTGCTCCTTTACAAGTGTAACCTGACAAATTCCCGTACGCGGGGAAATCATTTACGGTGCAAAACACCATGGCCCGCAATTGAAAGACCTCTTTGCAGTACGCATCCCAGACCGGGACGCCATCACGCCACAATTTTTGGAGGTCCTCGATTAATGGTGCAAGATAGCATCTATGTTATTTTCGGGTTGTCTGGGTCCTTAGATTAGTAATGACATTATTATATATCTGCGTTTCATGCACAACCAAGGAGGAAGATTGTAGATGCATAAAAGAACTGGCCAAGTACTGTGCCGACTGCTCATGCTTCCAAACGGACTCATTCCATCTGAGCTCACCACAATCCAAAGGTTCCTCATTTCAGAACCAAATTCTTTGAAATGTCTGTCAATGTTTCTCCATTGAGGAGAATCAGCCGAGTGCCTTAGTTTACCGTCATTTTTGCGCTCTTCTTCGTGCCAGCGCAATAATTTTGCATATTTGGGATTCGCAAATAACCGTTTGAATCTCGGTATTATCGGCAAATACCACAACACCTTAGCCGGAGGCCGGCCATTTGTGTCCTCGTTACAATCATCATTGTCCTGGTCCTTACGTTTATACCGTGAAACACAGCATTTAGGACAGACATGTATGGCCTCGTACTCGTTACGATACAATACACAGTCATTCGGACATGCATGTATTCTTTCGATCTTCAACCCCATTGGACATATCAACTTCTTTGCCTGATATATTGTACCGGGTAACTCGTTGTTATCTGGGAGTATTTCTTATAAAAGCTGTAATAAGGACGTGAAACTCTTATCGCTCCAACCATTGTCTGCTTCTAAGTTTAATAATTTCAACACAGCTGACAGTTTTATAAATTTGGTACACTCGGGATACAAAGGCTTCTTGGATTCATTAGACAAATTTTGAAATTTATCATAATTTTTATCACTAATTTCATTTTCCACATCACGTAACATTTTCTCCAAATTTTCAGTAAACTCGTGTTCTACATTTTCATCAAAATTCATCTCCATCTCATCATCGTCGTTTCCGGGTTCGACATTATCAGAATCTTCGACACTCTCATAATCCTCGTTCCAATCAAGTTCAAAATTATCAGAAATTCTAACATTCTCATCATTCAATTCACGATTACAATCTTTATTGGCACTACTACTTTCTCCAAACTTCTCACCATGCATGAACCAACATGTATATCTCTTCTTAAATCTCCGACAAATCAAATGAGCTCTAATTTCTTCGATGTCCAAAAATCTTAATAAATTTTTACAATCTTTACAAGGACACAAAATGTCTTCTTCTTTTTTCTTCACTCTATAACTCTCAGCAAATTTTATAAACTCATCAACGTGAACCAAATATTCTTCACTGTCATGTCGCATTTCATACATCCAACTTCGATCCATCTGTAAATTAAATTAAAAAAATGATTTGATCAATTAATCATGCATGGTCAACATTCTCCATTGTAACAAAATTTTGGGCTTACAAAGGGCCGGTTTACAATCCTAACCCACTCTTTGAATATTATGTCTCATATGTGAACACATATTAGCGAGATTTAATTAGTATTTGAGAAAAATTCGGCAGTATTTCCCCATAACTCCCCAAGTATGCGTACGAACCACATACTCGTAGGAGCAATAAGGGAAAATACTGTCGAACTTTCCTCAAATACTAATTAAATCCCGCTAATATGTGTTCACATCCTAAATGAGACATAATATTCAAAGAGCAGTTCCAAAACGGGGACTATCCAAAATTAATCCCTATTGGATTAATTTGGAACGGGCATGGACCTAAAAGCATCTATAGGTTGGTTATTGGACCACAATACACTAATTAATTACATCTAAAATTAAGAAATCAAGCATGCATGAAATGACCTAAATAAGCATAAAGAACAGAAAATTAGAGGAAGAAAATGATTTAAATACATATTACTAACCTTAGAAAGATGGAGAGGAGAAAATACAAACTTCAAAGATCTCAGATCTCAGCTGCTGGCCTGAATTCGCAGAAATCTGATAGGAAAAAGCTCAGTTCAGAGAGATGTACAGTGGCATATATAAAAGACTTGATCAAAACGGCGCTGGAAGGAGAAGTCCTTAAAACCCTACACACTTTTATACACGGATATTTACTTATTAATCCGTGTAGCTCTCCAACTAACCATACACGGCTATTTACTTATTAATCCGTGTACATTTCTACCATTTCTACACGGATATATTATTAAAAATTCGTGTATATATTCCTACACGGATATTTAACAACAATCCGAGTAGCTCTCTCAATTATTTGCACACGGACCTCTTTACACACGGATTTGTGGTTTCTAATAAACCGTGTAGCTCTCTCTAATAATTCTACACTGATTATTAACTAATTAGCCGTGTAGAAATCGTGCAGATCTTTTGGGCAAGTAAAAAATCATATTTGGTACACGGTTTTTAATAGAATTGCCAAATCCGTGTACAATGTGCAGTGTACAATGACTATTTTTGTAGTAGTGAGTATTATTTTTTCTAAAGGGTAAATAAATAACCTTTTGCACCTGCTTTTTTTTTTTAGGAAAACCTTTTGGTACCTGTTGACTACAAAACTGCAGTAGGGTGGAAGAGAAGAAGGTACAATAAGTAGAAACTGCAATATTGTTTTTTCTAATTTACCACTATTATTGGGAAACATGTGAAGAAGCAGAAAAGTGGAAGAGGAGGTACAATCGGTAAAAATTCCATGTTTTGCTAAGCGAACCCAGATTCTGCATCTCCAACAGGATCATATAGCTCACTTATGAAATCTTAGTGTTTGAAAAGTATCAATTTCTGTTTGAAGAATTCAAATGTTTGTCTACTAAGAGGTAAGGTACAGGGGCCTATTTATTTCTTACAAATACAAACAAATACATCCATTTATGATTAGTTGAAGCAATTTTCATAAATTTGAGGGGCTGATTTGAATTTTTCTGTGTATTAGGGTGATTAGTCATGCTGGATATTCTCGGTGGAAGAATTTAAATTCCCTTACTCATCAGGTATTTTTATTTGAACATGCAAAGTATTTTGATTATAGTATGATGGCTACTGTAGCATGAAATTTAAGTGTTTTACTCTATTCATGACGAAATTTGGCAAGGGACAGTTTGTTTTTAAACTCTTAGCTCTATGCTTGAAATTTAATAACTTTTCTTGTAGGGTACCATATTGTTTAGCAATTTAAGACTGTTTAGCATGTGGAGAAAGATGTTGATGAACTAAACTCCAGAGTTCAAGGTGCCAATCGTCGTGCTCGCAAGCTGCTTGGGATCGCCCTCCCCCCATTGCAAGACATGATGAACTAAACTGTAGCTTTATTGTTCAAATTGAATGTATTGTAGTGCTTGATATATATTTTGTTGTGTTGATGTAATGGGATTATTATTTTAATTTGTGTTGCCTTGTGTATGACATTATTATTTTAATGACACCATTGCCCTTCATGTTGTATGAAATTTAGAATTACAAATCTTGTGAAGTTTAGAATTACAAATCTTGTGAAATTTAGAATTAACTTGTTAGGTGTTACTGATTAATCATCTGGAATTACAAATCTTGTGAAGTTTCCAGATCTCACCTAAAGTAAATCAATAATTACTTGCTATGGAAAAAATTGCTATTTGCAAGTCAGTGGTCTTTGAAATTTGTTTTACATAGCATAATATATTTCGACTCAGAAAGAAGACATGGAGCTGAATCAGACGGAGCTGATCTGTTGCTGCCTGTTCATCTCAAGATTGATAAAATACAAAATATAGCACCACTATTGGTACCATTATTAACGAAATGCATGCATTTTCATACACAAAAGCTGAAGTTCTATGCAAGAATACACATATCATTTTCTTCATCTCCTCATTTTACATTTTTATATAATCTATATGAAATCCTTATAACACAATTAAAATCTGAGCAAGAACCTTTACAACTCAATCAAAGATAAAATTGAAAAGACTATTTCCAAACAAGATAAATAAAAACAACAAAAAAAGGAAAAATATATTAAAATCCAACAAATTCACAAACGCAGCAAGATATAAAGCTTTAATTTCTTTACAGTTTCCACCCATTTTAGACTATCAATGACACTAGAGCTATTTTTGGTACAAAATAAAAATAAGGTGCTACAAACAGTAAAGAGCTATTTGAAACCAACATCCACAATGATAATACACTAGAGAGCTACTTTTCAACAACACCCAAAGTAGCAAGTTCTAATTTCACATATCCATAATCCATAAACAGCAAGTTCAATTAGCAAAACACAAGTTTGGTAATTTGAAATATTCCTTTTATCACCATAATAAAAATACCCTTTCTATAACTATACCAAAAATACCCTTTCTATAGTACCAAAAAATTTCATTTCTAAGACTATACCAAAAATACCCTATGACTATACCACATACGCTTATCAATCTTCCAATGACAAATCTTCACTATCATATGCATTGTCATCTTCCAATGACAAGTATTTACTATCATATACATTGTTCTCCTCCAATGACAAGTCTTCATTCGCATATGATTCTTATGCTTGAACCTTGGCTAATTTAGCATCCTTCATTTTCTACAAAAATAAAACACAGTAGTATATTATAAAAAGGGTGAAATAAAAAAAACTTTTAGATTTTGATGTTACAGAAAAAGCAAAAATAATTGCCATAAGTTGAAATTGATGTTTTTTGGTTAGATTATTATACCTTTGGACATGTACTCATATTGTGGCCTTCCTTTCTTTGACAGCAGCTACAAGTTCGCATTTTTTTGGCCTTTTTTACTTCAATCGGATGTTTGAATCGTTGCGGTTTTCTTTTTCCCTTGGATTGCGGTTTAGAGCATCTGAACTTGCAATTGCATAAACACAGTCAACAAAAAAAAAATTCTTAAAAAAAAATTCAACTCAATGTATGTGCTAGGTGTGGGTATACCCATTTCCAACTTAATTGTTTTTACACAGATCAGTGCTTAAGGCGAGACTTTCAATATGAATTTTATTTTGAGATGGTTGAACCATAACACATGCTGGTTTTGATACTAAATTTTTTTAATTCACAGCACATAAGTTCTCAGAAGTTCGAGCAAGGATATCTGAATTTAATACTAAAATTTCAGTTTAATAAAATAGTAATTTGCTTACCTTTTACTACTATAGCTTTCACATCATTTCTGCTAAGCGTCTCTATTCATAATTTTCCTTCATGCTGTATAGAACTGGGACAATATACAGAAACAAAAAAACTGCAAATTATATAAAAGCTTGATTTCAAGCGTACAGCATTGTTAAGTTCCATGAAACTTTTGTCCGAGTTTGAAATTAGTTACCTAATTTGTGAAGAGATAATTATATCTTATTCTACTAGAAGCAATTGGGATCAATTAATCAAAAGCATGGAGACATGGAAACTCATGCTCGACCTTTGCTTGAAACTCCATCGCTGATTCTGTACAATTGAAAAATGAGATAAAATTAATCAATTAAATAATCAACCAATTAACTGTTTTATAAGTTGTCCTGTTATGTATCAAGGGCATGCTAGAGTCAATAATTATCAAGCTGCACACCAATTAATTCCAAAATTCAAACATAGCTGGACAATACCAAACCTGTACCTATTAATTCTAGTCAACTTTTTTCTGAACCTCTAAAATGGTAATTGGGTTTAGTGTTGTTACAAATGAACTGAAAGAAGATATACCGGCTGGTACGATAACCTTATACAATAGTACATAGCCTACCTTGTGTCAATCTCCCCCCACATATCTCCAGAACATTGGCAGAGAGAGAAAGAGCTCATTTCCTCAATCTCCCCCCACATATCTCCACATATTCTTAACATATCTCTAACCAACTAATTAAGCAAAGAACAAGGAAATGAGGTAGAGACCAACATATTCTTAACATGGCTGTTAGATGCGTACCAGTATGGGCTAGTACAGACCATATAGGTTTTAATTTTGCAACAATTGATGAGCTCCCAATTATGCAAATAAATCTTACTAATCTCAACTAAAATGATTTGAAATTGAACTAAAGAGAAAACCGCATCTAGATTTTTCACAAGCTTTGATTAATTACTGAGAGAGATTGAGATAGAGTGTGAGAGAGAGAGACGCTAACCAGGAGAGGAGCAATAAGGTGTGGCCCAACAGTGGAGTCTGCGAGGAGGATAGAGAGAGACGGAGGGGAGGAGGCGAAATCCAATGAGATATGCACCAGAGTAACCAGCGGAGCGAGGGAGAGCGATCGGAGCGCCGTGGAGGGAGAGCGATCGGAGCGAGAAAGACCTGGAAAGAGCTAGGCGGAGGGAGAAAGACTAGGCAGAGGGAGAGCTTGGGAAGGGCTAGGCGGAGGGAGAAAGACCTGGAAAGAGCTAGGCGGAGGGAGAAAGACCGTGGAGGGAGAGCTTGGGAAGGGCTAGCGGAGGGAAAAGGACCTGGAAAGAGATTTTAGGGAGAGAAGGATAGAGAGCGGCGTTGATGTTAGAAAAAAAAAAGCAAATCAAAACCCAACCATAACGGAGTCCTTTGATTTTTCAAATTTTTCGTTCCGTCAAAATCAATCAGCGCCTCATCAACGCACGAATCTAAAACTAGATCCGATGGTTTATAGACCTGGCAGCAGTTTGCTAAAATGCTGCCAGCAGCAAATTATCCATATATATATTATAATTACTAGATTGGGTAACGGGTACGAAATATCGTTATCCGTTTTGATAATGAAAAAAATCTTTACCCGTACCCATACAAGATAAGTTTACGAAAATAAAATCTTACCCGTACCTGTCATATCGAATATGGTACGGATCGGGTAAATGGATAAAAGGGTGCCACTGACATCCCTAATTCTTGAGCCAAAAGAGCTCATCACTCTCTCTAGCTTCTTCTACTTTCAAGGAGACCCAAATATACAACTTGACGATTCAATTTTGCAAGAACAATTAATGACATTAAGATATTAGTAACATTGATTTTTTTTCTTCGGCATTCCAAGCTCACCGAGCGTACCACCCGACGAGCTTGATGGAAGATGATAGAGATTATATTGCATATATTAGTGGCGGTAGGTTGCAAGAGTTCATTAACAATGTAAATGTGTTAGGTAGGAAATAATTAGTAGAGATATTTAAGATTATTGCAAGCAAAAGGTTGCTTTATTGACACACTTTAGACTAATATATCATTATTGTCCATATTTGCAAGCAAAAGGTTGCTTTATTGACACACTTTAGACTAATATATCATTATTATCATTGTTATCCATATTTGCAAACACAAGTAATGGTCAGTGCCGTCACACTTGATAGTAATGTTTTTGGAATAATGGAAAGAAAAGGGTTCTAATGGTTTAATTATAAATACAGTTCTAACAGTCTCCTGGGAGGAAGGAAACAACCCAACAAAATATTGAGCAATATTTCTTTTGGTTTATTTTTGATTTTCAAGCACCATGTTTATTAGTAAGCTTTTCTTGTTATGGCCAATGGTGGTCGGTCTAATGCTATGCTGTTTATTCTCCATCCCCTGTGGGGCCAAGATTCATCATCGTACTTTTGTTGTAAGTGATTTCTCTGCTATCACAATTCACAATTAATGTCTGGTATGATTTTTATTATTATTTTTTTTAATTCACGAGTTATACTTTGAATATTCAAGAAATAAAATAAAATCTTCACAAGAAATATAGGACTTCAAAAATATAACTTGCTATAATTGAGAGTTAGTTTACAATAGGTATCGGATTGAAAATTATTCGATGTCCAATGCAATTTGCTATCTGAATCCGCTTGCCTCATCATCAAAACAGCATCATTTTTTCTTTTCCAAAAAGGTAATCCAACTCATAACCTCGTTGTTTTCTCTAACGGCACCTAGAGGAGAATGAATATGATGACTTAAAGAACTTTAGACATTTTTCGTGATGGTAGGTAAAACAAACAAACAACAACAATCAATTAACAATGTAAAGTAAATAAATAGAGTAGGAGAGATTGACACGTGGCATGTTAACGGAGTTCGGCTTAAAATATTTACGTTTTCGAGGCAACGCAACCTCGTCAGCATGCCTTTCCTATTACCCAATGAAAAAAATGATACAACTCGTGACACGTGAGCCCAACACATATGGGAAGTTACGGACAACTCGTGTACAAGGTTGAGCCTAGAAGCTCGAGTTGGAGAGTCCTATGCAGAGGATCGTCACAAAATTATGAATATATGTGAGCAAGAACACTCGAGCAGATGAGCCCTTCATGCCCTACAAGCAGGAAGTCACGTGGCTATTCCAAGGGAGCACTAAAGTAGATCTCTACACTATAGAACAATGAACCAACACTCTAACTAAATCTAGCAGTAGATTAGTTAAGTGGATTTGAGATCATCAAAGGAGTATTGAAGTTTTAGCCCTTTCAAAGATGAAAGCTCTCAAGGACATAAAATAAGTTTTCTTTGAAATTTAGAAGCGGCTAGCTCAAATTTGAAGTTAGAGTATTAATTCTATTTATAGAGGGAGCTTCAGATCTAGGTATTTGAACCGGTCCGTCCAGTACAGTGATCTTCCGTTCGAACGGATAGTTCAAATGTAATTGAAATAAGAGTTTTCTCCTTTTTGATTATACACTAATTGTTCAGTACGTTTATCTCCATACATAACAGATATTATATTTCATCCCAATTATGTGTAACTTGAATAGTGTACAATACGACAAGTATCCGTTCGAAGCAAAGTCAATCTGGGAAGTCCCTGGATGGTACAGAACATTCCGTTATGAACAATTGCTAACCGGAATAATTATTTTGTACTGAAATGCTTCTCTATCCGTCCGGTACCATTCAATGCATTACGTACTGAACGGTTTGCTTTTGTACTGAAAAGGTAGTTCCAGAAATCAACAATCTCAAATTTACTTTACTTCCCTATTTGGTATTACAATTTATAATCTTAATCTTCGTAAAATTTTGTTGATTTCCTTAGTTCTTCAAATTTAATCTTGCAATTGGAATGTTATTGAACCTACAAACTCACACATATAAAGAAATCGTTAAATACAATTATTGTATATTTTGCAAATTAGTCAAACAGTGTAATTAAAAGATTGCATAGAACGCCTCACATCACATGAATCTTGTTGTTGAGAGTAGATATTGCATATAGACTTCAACTTAAACTTTAATATACAATGTGGGACTAATTTAAAAACCGGACCGGAGCTCATGATAGGCGGCCTAGACAGCAATTCGGAGCGAATTGGGAGTCAATTACTTTGTACAATTCTTTCCGAATTCTATCTTACAAAATTGTGTTTATTAACTTTTATTTATATAAGCATGATAGGTCCAGACAGTAATTTTTCTTTCTCATATTTAATTTTTGTTAATTAAAATTTGTATTTCAAATTTCATATGACTTACAATTATTTGTTTTGTATTCATATTCGAATATGTATTCATAGGTATCCGCTCTATATCCGTATTTATCAAAGACGGATTTGATTTAAAATTTTGTTGACATATGTTTACTAACCGTATTTTATTCGTATCCGCTCATTAAAAGGTGGATACATATTTGATATTAGCATTATCCACTCTGAATTCTCCCATGCTACAAAATTACTATAAAACCGGCTTGTCTTCATCCGATTCAGGCTTTGATTTACATAACACAATTAAACAATAAAATACATACCATCTCTTCCCAAAGGAAACAAAGTGAACTTAAATAGTGGAAAAAATGGTCAAATGCCTCCATTTTTAAAAACTTTAATAACTCAATATATATATATATCTTATGTTTTAGATTTTTCCCTTAAACAGATTCAAGAAACTACCTACACCCGGCTCTGTAAGACAAAGAACATTCTAACTGTCAATGGATCATATCCGGGACCCACTATCTCCGCTCGCAAAGGCGACACAGTCTATGTCAAGGTCATCAACAGAGGGAACAAGAACATCACCATCCACTGGTATATACACATAGTACATACATAAAGAATATGTTATTAATTTGCACTATTAATTAAGGAACTATTTCAATACATACAAGACTAACATGTATTCATCTATTTTCTATAGGCATGGCATAAACCAGCCGAGGGACCCGTGGTCAGATGGACCAGAATACATTACTCAGTGCCCTATCCAGCCAAGAGCCAACTACACACAACGGATCCAATTTACGGAAGAAGAAGGCACGCTCTGGTGGCACGCACATAGTGAATATGATCGTGCTACTGTTCATGGTGCTATTGTTATTTACCCGAAGCTAGGAACCACCTTCCCCTTCCACAAACCCGATAAAGAATTCACGTTGATTCTAGGAGAGTGGTTTAATGAAAACATAACAGATGTGTACCAATCTACAATTGATGTCGGTCAATTCAAACTGTCTGCTGCCAACACCATCAATGGACAGCCTGGTGACTTCATGCCATGCTCATCAAATGGTAATTTATTGTTCCCGGTACAGGAAGTTGTTTATTTAAACGCAAGTTGTTAATGCTCCAAAAGATGGAGATTCTCTTTGACAATGTTTGTTACTTTATCAATTTAAACAAAATTAGCAACCAAATTTATTATTTTTTTCAAATATAATGTGATCTAAATACATATATCTTTCATTTTTATTTTTGTTGTAGAAACTTTTAAGGTACAAGTCGAACAAGGAAAAATGTACCTACTCCGTGTAATAAATGCAGCCCCGGAAAATGATTTCCTTTTTGCGGTTTCCGGCCACAATGTAACAGTAGTTGGAACCGACGCCAGCTATACGAAGCCTTACTTGAATGAATTTATCATGATTACCCCGGGCCAAACGATGGACCTTCTCTTACAGGCCAATCAATTGCAAAACTCATCTTCCCCCTTCCGTTATTACATCATCGCGCAAGCATACTTTGATGGATTTTCTAAAGCCACTAGAGATCTTAATACGACTGTAGCTATTCTAGAATACAAAACTAATCATTCCGCGGCATCATTAAGACCAGTTTTCACCTCCTTACCAAAATACAATGACACTAATGCATCAGATGCATTCACTAGAGGTCTTCGCTCGCTGGCCAACTCAGATGACCCAGCTGTCGTAACCCAAACTGCCGATGTCAAAATGTATATCACGCTATCTGTGAATGAACAAATGTGCCATAACATCTCATGTCTTGGTACAAACAATAGTAGGTTAGCTTCTAGTATGAATAATGCTAGTTTCCAAACCCCGAAAATTGATGTGCTAGATGCATACTACAATTCTATTGCCGGTGTGTACACCACTGACTTCCCTGACCAACCACCGAACTTCTTCAATTTTACTGATGCCACCAATCAAGAGAACCTCACATTTGTTGATAAATCGACAAAAGTGAAAGTGCTCGAGTATAACTCGACCGTGGAGATTGTGTTTCAGGGCACTAACATATTTAACGGAGATGTCACCCATCCCATACACTTGCACGGCCATAGATTCTATGCCATTGGAAGAGGAACCGGCAACTTCGACGACAAAATAGATCCTCTGAGTTACAACTTGGTTGATCCACCACATCAGAACACTTTGGGTGTGCCGAAGAACGGTTGGGCAACTATCCGCTTTAGGGCAGCTAATCCAGGTGAGTTTATTGTTTTCCTTGTTTTTTAATATCAAATTATTGAATCTTTTTATTGATTTAATGTGACAATCAAAGGTGTTGCACAGCTACAATGAGAACGGCCTGTTTAGACAATATCTGATTAGATAGTTGATCCGAACTAATTAAGTAGCTCGGCAAAATTAATCAAATAGTAGATTAAATTAGTTTATTACAAATTGTTGTTTTGAGTATTTTTCAGACACTAATCCTCAACATATATTCTTTTTTTTTCAATTAACTTAGGAGTTTGGTTCATGCACTGTCACTTAGAAACACACACAATATGGGGAATGGATGTTGTGTTTATAACAAAGAATGGTAATAGTGCAGAGGCAAAAATACTACCTCCCCCTGCCGACAAGCCTCCTTGTTGATTTTACTCAAGCATTGTATTATTATTCTATTTTCAAAGGTGAGTTTGTACTAATTAATTTATTGTATGTTCGTAAAGAAATATTATGGTTGGTTGGATTCAATTTGTTACATTTGTAAATGGATAAACGACAGCAAGAGTATAAGCTGGATTGGGGAACAGGGAGATAAACTGCAACCAATAATAAATAAGATGGATGGTTCTTTTAATATTGAATTATATTTGTTGAATATTTGTTTAATTATGGATATATATGTTGAATGTTGAATATTATCTTATGTATATTGCTTATGTTGAATGTTGAATATTGTGATAATTAAATTAAGTTGAGTTTGTACAACAAGCTTGTGTGAATTAACTTTAGTTGATTTTCTAAAATAGTGTACAAGATCCATTGGTGAATTATTTCTAGGCCCAAAAAAAAGAAACTCAAGTGATTAGGCTGAGATAATGAATCACCTCTTAGAAGAGATATTTGACCCACAAGTCCTTGAGGCCATGTTTGGTTGTGGAGTAAGAGGTGGAGTAAACTCCTTACTCCATACTTAAGTAGCTTAAGTAGCCAAATGAGGAGTAAAAGAAAAGAAGTATGGTGGAGCAAGATGTGAGTTAGTCCGGACCTCTTCAGGTGGATTAACTTACTCATGTGCCATGGCCTCAACCCGGGTCAAATGTGCCATGGCCATGGCCCCCTCAAACCCTCCCGAAGTCCCTCCCGAAGTCCCTGCCGAAGTTCCCGCAGTCCCTCCCCGCTTCGAAATGCCTCCTCCCAACTTAAAGAGGACATGGCCATGGCCCCCCTCAAGTATGCCATGGCGAAGCCCAAGGGGGCACCCTCCACCAAAGCCCTACATAAGTAGGGGCAATCCAGCCAGACCAACGCACCCTTTGTTTAGAAGGCCAAGGCAGCCACCACATCTAACTAGTTTAATTAAAGTTATTTTTTTTTTGTTTACTTTGTAGTTATTTTGTAGTTTTTCTTTAAATTTGTGTATATGTATGAGGATCCCTTCTTTTGTTTGATGTATTAGGATCCTTTTTTATGTAATATATTTTGTTCTTCAATCAATATTTTTTTTTCTATAAATTTTTCTTTTTTGTTAAATACTTCATGCTATCTAAATAAATACTTTTATGGATATGAATTAGCAGTACAAAACAACAACAAATAACAATATATAAACACTACAAAGTATATTACTTAAAAAAAATATTTAAAATTTTTCTTCTAAGTAAAATACTTAATGCTGTCTAAATAATCTGATTTGAAAACATAAATTAACACTTAATAATTTCTGGGATTTCCAAATTAAAAACCTTTCTACACGGATGTTTAATTAAAGGTCCGTGTACGAATACCTTTCTATATGGACATTTAATAAATGTCCGTGTAGCTCGCTTTGCATTTCTACACGAATGTTCAATTAAAGAGAACGGAGTAGGTCCGATGGGCATCAGACCTACTTTTATGTTCAACGATGATGACCGTCCGATCTAATTTAAGATATGTACCCACGGAAACTGAAACAGATACGCACAAATTTTCAACTATTCCGCATGATTTTTAAAGCACATAGAAGGTGATTAAACTCATCGAACCAGAGTAGGTCCGATGCCCATCGGACCTACGCTCGAGTCTTAATATGTAACTGGAAATTAAATAAAATAGAGTTCAAGAGAACAAAAAAATAAAAATACTTCATATATTAATTTCAACATAGGGATAGTTACTGGATACATCATCACTTAATACCAAAACAAAAACATAAAATATATAACAAACATAAGTCTCTATCCCTAATTAAAAAACTATTCTTTCTCACTAATTGCCTCCCCTTTTTCTCTTTTCAGGGAAGTATCTTGCTCGCTTGCCTCCTTTCTTATTTACATTTTCCCATACTCTCTTGCTTCTTCTCAACCTTAACCAAGCTTTGGGATCATCAAACTGACCGTGTGGACCGTAAGGATCATCTGGACCAGAATCCGAATCACCTTCATAAGACTCAGGATCCGATTCGGATTCTGAATGAGAAGAGACTTCAATCACAAGTGGCGGGGGTACATCCTCCCAATGAATTATGTTAGTCTTGAGACCATTCTTCCCGCAGTAATTAGGACATTTATCACCTCGTCCACATGGTCGGATTATACACGGATTTTTTGGAGGATTGGGATTTCCCGCAGGATTAGGATTTTCCATATCTGAATAGCACGAAATTATTTTCCAAGTAATTCTTAATTTCTTTTGATCAGAATTACTTGATCAAAATGGCGCCGGGAGGAGAATGCCTTTTATACCAGAACCCTACATTTTTCTACATGGATTTTAACTTAACAATCCGTGTACCTCCCCTTCCCCCTTAAACCCTAAACCCTTTACCCACGGATGTTTACTCTAACATCCGTGTGGATTACCCTATCTACACGGACCTTTATTAAAAAGCCATGTAGCTCTCCTCATTATGCACGGATTTTAGTTAATAATCCGTGTACGTTACTATTCTCCTCACGTATTATTAAATTAAAGGGTCTGTGCATGAAGTAATTGACAACATTGCGTGGTTTAACTTGTTATTTTTTAAATTATTTAAACTGATAATAAATAAGTGTACGTATTATTTGAACTCGAAATGTTTGAAACATAAATATTTTTTTACTGAAATTTAATATTTCAACTAATATTTAAATCCTAATAGAAATATATTAACTGAAAATATTATTTTACTAATATTTAATATTTGAACTAATATGTACAAACTTTTATGTTGTTTTGAAATAGAAATATTTTAACTAGAATACTATTTAAAAGTTGTTTCCAAACAAGATAATTAAAAAGTTATTTCTAAACAAAATAAATATTATACATTGGCTTTTCTTTTTTTTTTCTCTTTTTTTCACTAATTTCACATTACATTCGGCCCATATTCCTTCATTGTGGTCGGATCGCATGTAGTTTGCTTCGTCTTGTTCTTCAATTGAGGCTACCTCAGTTTGCACGTCGGTACAAAATGGAGGTATTTCGTCGAACTGGTCATACTCTTCTTCGTCGACGACGTTTTCTACCCCAACAATCCTTCTTTTCCCAGATAGGACGATGCTCCACCTATTATCACTCGGGTCAGTGACATAAAAGACTTGGGTTGCTTGCTTGGCGAGTATAAACGGATCATCAACATACCCAACTTTATTAAAATCAACGAGTGTGAACCCGTCGTTATCAACTTTAACACTCCGGTCTTGAACCCATTGACACCGAAACAAGGGAATGCTCAGGTGAGGACTGTAAGCGAGCTCCCAAATTTCCTCAATAACGCTAAAATACGACTTCGATGCTATTACGGGCCGGGAATCTCCGGATCTACTGAATTCTTGAGACGTCGCTACCAACGTCACCCCACTATTTTGCATCGTGCTCTTATCACTTTGGAATTTAGTGTAAAATGTATATCCGTTAATTTCGTATCCTTGGAATGTTCTAACAATAATTCGGGGTCCTTCGCCCAGCAGTCGAACAATTTCATTTACGGGCTTCCTATCGGGGTGTGACTGCACTCTTTCTCTCAGCCATCCTACAAATGAACGATTATGCTTGTTGGTAAGCCACTTCTGACTTCTCGTGTAGTACTCTTGTTGAAGGATTGTCATGTGCTCATCTATATAGGGAGCAACATCTGTCATGTGCTGTAGTACCAAAAAATGCGCCTTCTGTAGTTCATCTCTATCAGCAACTATGGCTTTCAACCCAATTGTCCCGACTCCTTGGAGCCTTCTCTCATATCGAGACTTTGGAACGCCAATAGGACAGACACCGTCATGGAGTTGGTGCAAAAATCAATCACCTCTTCCGTGGAATATCCTTGTACAATGCTACCTTCGGGTCGATGTTGGTTCCTTACGTATTTTTTCAAAATTCCCATGTATCTCTCGAATGGATACATATACTGCAGGAACACAGGACCACAGATCTTGATTTCTCTCACAAGATGAACAACAAGGTGAACCATAACATCGAAAAAAGATGGCGGAAAATACATCTCAAGTTGGCAAAGAGTAGCGACGACTTTCACCTCCAAAGAGTCCAGTATTAGAGGGTCTATCACTTTGGAATTTATTGTATTGAAGAAAAAATAAAGCTTCGTAATGGTTGGACGAACGGGCTTTGGTAAAACCCCCCGAATTGCAACAGGAATCATATGTGTCAATAAAACATGACAGTCGTGAGATTTCAGACCGACCAGTTTTAGGTCCTTCATGGACACCAGCTTCTTAATATTCGAAGAATACCTTGATGGGACCTTAATACTACAGAGGCATTCACAAAAGCTTGTTTTCTCTTTCTTCGACATTGTGCACATTGCGGGGGGTAGGTATGTGCGCTTCCCTTTCTCCTGCGGTGCAAGCTCGTATCGTATTTCTGTTTCTACCATGTCTTTTCGAACTTTGATACCATCTTTAGTCTTCTCCGGAATGTTCAATAACAAACCAGTCAAACTGTCGCAGATATTTTTTTCAACATGTATGACATCTATGCAATGTCTCACTTCTAAATATTCCCAGTAAGGTAGGTTCCAAAATATGGACCTCTTTTTCCAAATATTCTTCGGTAGTTCTGTGGCACACTTTCCAAAGGCTACCTCAAGATTTTTAACACGCTCGAAGACACCCTTCCCATCTAATTGACGACGGGCCACTCCAAGCTCAACTTTCCCGTTGAATGCCTTCTTCTTCTTACGATATGGGTGATTAATTGGAAGAAACCTATGGTGCCCCATAAATACATTCTTTTGACAATTCTTCAACCTCAGCACCTGCGTATCATCTTCACAAATAGGGCACGCTTTTGCTCATTTACAAGTGTAACCCGATAAATTTCCGTACGCGGGGAAATCATTTACGGTGCAAAACACCATGGCCTGCAAGTTAAAGGTCTCTTTCATGTACGCATCCCACACCGGGACGCCATCACGCCACAATTTTTGGAGGTCCTCAATTAATGGTGCGAGATATACATCTATGTCATTTCCGGGTTATCTGGGTCCTTGGATTAGTAATGACATCATTATATACCTGCGTTTCATGCACAACCAAGGAGGAAGATTGTAGATGGCTAACAGAACTGGCCAAGTACTGTGCTGACTGCTCATGCTTCCAAACGGACTCATTCCATCTGTGCTCACCACAATCTTGAGGTTTCTTATCTCGGAACTAAAATCTTTGAAATGTCTATCAAAATTTTTGCACTGAGGAGAATCAGCCGGGTGTCTTAGTTTACCATCCTTTTTGCGCCCTTCTTCATGCCAATGCAATAACTTCGCATCTTTGGGATTTGTAAATAACCGTTTCAATCTCAGTATTATCAGCAAATACCACAACACCTTAGCCGGAGGCCGGCCCTTTTTGCCGTCATCACAATCAGTAGTGCCCTGGTCCTTACGTTTATGCCGAGAAACACCGCACTTAGGACAAACATGCATGGCCTCGTACTCATAGCGATACAATACACAGTCATTCGGACATGCATGTACTCTTTCGATCTTCAAACCCACTGGACATATCAACTTCTTCGCCTGATATATTGTCAGTATCAAAAAGTAACTGAGATATCTACTAGGGTTCAAAAAACCAACGTCAGCCTCGCGACCTAGATCGGTGACATGTCTCTTCAGAAATCTGAAAATCATTACATAAATGTTGGAAATGAGTAAATTGTAAAATTAATCACTATCCGTATGAAGTTAAACAAACTCACAAAATCCAGATGGATATTATTGAAACATCGAGCTTTTCTTGCTTCGCTAGATCCTTCAAGTCGTCAAAAGCTAAGTTAATTAACATCGGCTGAGGTTGTAAGACACCCGCCTTAATTTTCAAGAGGAACTCATTCTTATCAAGCGGTTCTCTCATCACCCTCTCATGTATGGCTCTGAACTCAGGTCCCACATTCGCTAAACTTTTCTTTGAAATAAGCATCTTACGA
Organism: Carex parvula; assembly: GCA_025461045.1. Classification (NCBI taxonomy): domain Eukaryota; kingdom Viridiplantae; phylum Streptophyta; class Magnoliopsida; order Poales; family Cyperaceae; genus Carex; species Carex parvula. The sequence continues at coordinate 869,299 of JAJGRW010001308.1, read as the reverse complement.
TGCATGGATTCTGCAACTTCATTAGGTACCGACTCGGGCATTGAATCATCTTGGTCTATATACTAGAACAAGTAATAACTTGTTAAATAAAAATAATTGTGATACACGTAATGAGATATTGATGACTAGGGTTTTTTCTGTTGGTTAAGACATGGTAATTTTTCTGGTTTTGCTGATTAGGCTTTTTTCTGGTAAAACTGATGAAACTTGGTATAAACTTTGTCTTGGACAAAAGTATCATGCTTTCAAAACTACAGTATTTAAGTGAATACTACAAATGTTAGTGCATTTCCTTTATATCTCATCCTATCTTTTTTATGTTCCTCTTTCTCTGGTTATAATTGAACGATGCAACATTCTGATATTTGGACCTAAAAACTGCTACAGTTCTGTTAAACAGTAAAGACTGACAGATAGCTTCAGTGCAGACAAATCATTCAATAATTCCTAGTCTTACTTTTATCAGATTTCATGGGCTCTACTTCTTTGAAAAAATACTAAGACCAAGTGATTAACTAACAGAAAGGAACAACAGGTCCAAAAGAAACAATTCGAAAAAAAATATGATCCAAATGTATACAAGTGCATTGCTTTTAGGGCTATGTGTCCGAAAGAACACACAGTACCTAATTGGGATATACCCAAAAGTGTATATCCATGGTTGTTGGTTACCGTTACTAGGATGTCACTATTATTTGTACATATTCATCTGAGCAGAGCAGCATATGCTCAAAGTATTATAGATGCGGATTAATTAGAATTATCTAAAATATTTGAAAATTTAAAAAACAATTTTACCTCGCCCAAAACAATCGAATCTTTGGGCCATTGAATGAAACTTCCCAATGTGTCTTCGATTTGGACAAAATCCTTATTAAAATTTTAGTTGGGAGAGGAAACTTGAGATACATTTCGTGAACAGCTGAATCCACCTGCACTTTCATGTGGTCCTCTAACAGAGGCACACAGTGGATAAGTTCGTCCGCCTTCCTTGGCCAAACCCTAGCGTTTACCATCTTGATGTGTTCCTCTCCAACTTTACAAGTGAGATAGCAAGGTGAGATTACCTAGACATTCGACAAAACAAAAAAAAAACCTAAGTTAGACAATGTAGTACATTTGTTAATTGAAGAAAATTCTATCAAGTTTTAGTTGTAAATAAAAGTATAAATACCTGAATCGAATCCAAAGGGCTTGCTGCAACTGCATTGGAATGTTGACTGCTGCGACGGAATCCCGGACTGTTTTGATCTGGCGCAGCTTGTTGCATTTTGAGCGCAAGTATTTCGGCCCGCATATCCCTTAATTGCTCAAACATTTGCTCCTTCATCTCCTCCCTCACTTTTGCGTAACATTGTCTTTGTATCTCCTCTGCAAAAGCCTTCATATCAGCTTGGTTAAATCCCCTCCTTCTTGGCCCCCTAAGGATATTTAAGCCTTGTTTCCTAGTCACGTGCGCCCCAAGACCCCTCGTCCGACCTGAATGTTCCGGGTTCCCTAGAGAAAGCGTGAGAACATCACTCGAGCCACTTACTTCGAGGTCCCCCGAGTCGACCTTTTGTTGTGTGTCTTTCTGTTGAAAATATATAAGAAATGAGAATTAGATTAAAGAGTATGTTGAATGTGTATGTTGAATTAAATTTTGTTTGCAACTTGTCCTGGTTTCTAACATCCAATACTTATAGTTATGACTTTGAATTGAATTTATTGTTAACAAATTGTCAACAAGAATTAATAATTAAAAAAAAATAAAGAAAACAAAATGTCAAGAAGGTTGGATAACTTGCCCAAAATCAAGCATATATATGATTCTCTTTACCCTTTTTAAGTTTATTACAAGCATCATTAGAGCTGAAATTTTGTTGAATACTTTACTTCTGTAGATTAATTAGGCTGAAATCTTTTACATTAAAATATCTTTATGTCAAGGAATTTAGACACGAGACATTAAGGCCATAGGTAATAAGTGATAATGTTATACCTATTCTAATTTTTATTTATTTTTGTTTCTACTTACTTCTTTGCAGTTTGCTGTCTAAGCCAGATTATTTTTTTCAAAAAAAAAAGCATGAAAACCAAAACACTATGAAATCAGGTCAAATCAGTAAAATAGTGTATAGATAGTTCAGTCACTGCTGCAAAAACTGTAGGAAACCTGAATTTATGGCCATCTTGTCAGGTTTTTGTTGTTATGGCTATTTTGATTTCTGTGGAGCTTGATCTGATAAATCAATTATCAACTTCTGAATCACATCTCGTACCAAGTATTAGAAACTTAGTCCTAAACAATTTTATGCAATCATTTGGGTGTTTTACTTTTTCTCTTTGGTCATGAAAGAATCAGGCTATGTTGAGCCTGAAACAACAATGTACCAAAGCTATCCGGATCGGTACTGGTACAAGCTGCCAGTACTAAGACTGACTAGGGTTTGGTAAATTTCTGATTCATAAAGGCAAGAACAGGGACAGGAGCCAACCAATATGTTAATACCACTCTAGAAACCCTTTCTTTAATTCACCTGTTTTTACAAGACAGTCGCGGTTTAGCTATTTAACTTATATTAATTTGATCTAGTTTACCAGATTTTTGTCAAAAGAAAGGATACAATCACCAACTAGTCAAGTTTTCATTAGCCAATAAGATCAGAACTGCACTTAATACTACACCAGATTTACCTATATAGACTATAGTCTAATAAAACATCTGGATCAATAAAATAAAATTAAAACATTATTTAAGATATCCTAATTCAGAAAATAAATCTTACGGATAAGGCCATAGGTAATAAGTGATAATGTTATACCTATTCTAATTTATATTTTATTTTTGTTTCTACTTACTTCTTTGCAGTTTGCTGTCTAAGCAAGCCAGATTATTTTTTCAAAAAAAAAAAAACATGAAAACCAAAACACTATGAAACCAGGTCAAATCAGTAAAATAGTGTATAGATAGTTCAGTCACTGCTGCAAAAACTGTAGGAAACCTGAATCACTTACAATGGTCTCTATTAGAGCTTGGGTCTTTGGAGGGGCCTCAAGAGTCCCATCTGGTGTTGTTACCATTCGTCCCAATACATAAAATTGGCACCTTGGATCCTTTATATCTAGGATAGGTGCCAAATCAGCAGAGTTCTCTTTGAATTTTTTATTCCACACGCGTTTTTTCACATCTTATCCACGGAATCCTGAGCGGTGTGGGTTGTCATTCCTCTTGCACATTTCGCGATTATTCTCACTTAATGTCTACAATCAAAGGAAACATGCATGTTAGGTATAAAAAAGAAATAAAGAAAAGATATGATAAATAATGATTTGATTAAATAGTACCTGAAACTCTGGCGTCGACTTTTGCCTCACAAATTCTTCCCAACATTGTGAGCTTATCCAATTGTATTTGCTAAATGGTTCTTTGTCTGCCCTCATGTAATTTTTCCATGCTGCATTCATTTTCTTTTTTGCATGCTTGAAGCCTCTTTCTGTCTTTATGCCCCAAAATTGCTGCATTCCAAATAATTACACAATATTTAAATGTAAAATTATATTCAAAATGATTTTTTTTACTTTGAACCTAAGTTGTACCTTTATCTCCTCCCAGAGTTCTTCCTTCAACTTTATGTCAACTTCCTTCCAATTCTTAATAGTGATAGGAATTCTCTCTTTTGACACTGTTGCCACGTAAGTCAAGTATTTGCTCAACATTTTACCCTTTGGATGCCCATGCCTGTTGAACCTGATACGTAAATTAGGCCTCTTTCCTAAATTAGCACAAGTGGTCCGACCTCTCGTTCTTTTTTGTGGTGCTCCCTCCTCACCACTCGATGAATCAGAAGATGTTGAAGGATTGTACTCCTCTATATCCATCTCTGTAATTCCATAATTTAACATTTCAACTCGTAATTTATTTTTTAACAGTATCATTGACGTCAAAAAATAAGCCTACTGTTTTTGTTTATTTACCTGGATTTGCTCCAATGAGATTTTGGTGGCTGCTGCCTTCCCCAACCACACCTTGCTCTTCACTAACCCTACAATTTACAAATTTCACAACAAAATAGTTAAAGGGAACTAAGCTGAAAGTAATTAACATTATTCAACAATTTCAACAACTTATGATGAAAATATACCTCGAGTGAATGGCAGGGTTTGAATCCATCTTTCTCTTCTTTTTCTTCTTTTTTTGTGGTGCTTCCTCCTCACTACTTGATTCATCAGAAGAATTTAAAGGATTATACTCCTCTACATGCATATCAACAATTTCATAATTTAATAGGTCAACTTATAATTTGGGGCGAAACCCTCAACACGGCTCTGTAAATTAATTTCTCGAAAAAAAAGAAAACACAATTTGGTACCACAATGATTTCGAGGGCTGCTGCCTTCTCCAACCACACCTTGGTCTTCACTCGACATTTCAACCCTTCTCTTCCTCGTTGGATCAATCTTCTTCATATTCGATAAACCGTTGACATCGCGTGCGATTGTGTGAATGCCAAGTTGTTTCATCCTCTCCGTGTTTGAGTTGATCCTCTCTTCCCTAGCCTTTTCGATGCCTAATGGAGCTTTTCCCATCTTGACCTATTAAATTTTTAAGATTTTCAAAAATTTGTTCAGAATTTATAAATAGAAGCACTAATACAAGCAAATAAAAGCCCTACTTCTGTTTTGGCATTGAGCACTAATAGAAGCCCTAATTCAGTTTTTCAAGCAAATACAAACAGTGAAGCTTGTTTGTACATACCTGTGCCAGGTTTTGATCTCGTGGATTGTCTTGATCTGATTGTACAGCTTAACTAACCTAAGAAATTAAGCACCCTAACCTAAGATCTATTATTCTTTTACTTTTTGGTGCGTCTGATAACATGGCTCCATTTGGGCCTTTTTAGTTAATTCAGAGTAGCTGCATATATATATATATTCTCATATAACTGTGGCTACATTCAATCAGAAGTTAGACGGATCAGAACTAAAAAATTTAAATTGTGGGAAGGGGGTGAAACTATAAATAGCAATGTGTAGCTGTTAAAATTTAAATCAAAGTTTCCATAATTATAAAGTTAAATTTTAACCACTAAACTAGCTACAAGTACACATTTAATATTTTATGAGCCGAAATGAAATATATATATTTTTAGAAAATTTCAATTCAATTAAATTATAATATGCATGATTAAAAATATTAAATTATAATATGTATTGACTGTAGAGCCGCCTCCGCATCCAGATAGAATCTTGCACATTGTCATTGGTCGTACTCTATATTTTTCATTTTTTTCTAAATGTCATCCAAAGAAAAAAAAAACAAACAAAAGCATAGGAGATCAGATGAGACCAGAATTCAGAACTCAAAATTTTCTGGCATATATTCAATGATTGACACCATGCAAATTTAATTTAGTGATTTTTTTCAACAGCTAGCTATCATGTAAAATCTAAATTTTTAGCAAATGACCAATCAGGAGAGAGCCAAATCCAATAACCAAATATGTCACGTGGCGTGCTGATGATGAAAACAATGTTTCACCCCCTTACCAGTATATTTGTTTCTACCCTGGATTGGAGTGCTATACTGGTAAGCTTTGTTGAGGTTCCAGCACAAGTCTTTTTCACATGCAGTCCTACCGTACCTTGTTCTTACAGGGCAACCAGCGCCAACCCCCCCCCCCCCCCCCTTACCAGTATAGCTGTTTCACCCCCTTACCAGTATAACCCGATTCTAAACAATGTTTCTACCAGGATTAATCAGATCAAGACAATCTCCATAATTTATGATGATGAAAACCATCACATGTACAAATCTTAAATTATAAATCATTAGAAGCAAAACTTTGACAAGAAGAATAAAATTTATGCACCTGGGGTTGCATAAGAGGGAGGAATCTGAAGAGATAGCAGTGCCCGACTTTGAATTGTGCTGATAACCAGTCGATTTTGTTGCCAACGATTGGAATGGTTGTAGAAATTACTAAATTTCAAGGAATCAAACCAGCGGTTTAGGTTTAAGCTGGGTGGGGAGTACTCACGCGACGGAGGGGAGAAGGAGAACTTGCGCGACGGAGGGGAGAACTCGCGATTTATTAGGTTTAAGCTGGGTGGGGAGTACTCACGCTGGCCAATGCTTCGCGGTGGGGAGTACTCACGCTGGGTGGGGAGTACTCTCGCGGCTTAGGGTATGTGCTCGGGGCCAATGCTTCGCGGCTTAGGGAGGTGAGAGGAGGGTTTAGAAGGAGATATGCTTCGCGGTTTTTATAGCTTCGCGGTTTTTAGAATGGAAATCAAAATTAGAAGGGAAATGCTTCGCGGCTGATCGAAATTTTGAGTTTCAAACCCGGGAAATGAAAATTCACAGTGGCGCTGATCGAAAAGTCACCGACGGCTTATCCTATGAAAAAAAACATTCAATGTTCGTAGCCAACGCTGACTGTTTTTTTAAAAACAGTCAGTGTTGGTTTCCAACACTGGCTGTTTATTTAAAACAGTCAGTGTTGGTTGCCAACACTGACTGTTCTTTCAAAAAACAGACAGTGTTGATTAGAAACACTGACTATTTGTTCATGTGTCAGTGTTGGTATCAGAGACTTTATTTTCCAATTTTTTTATTTATATCCAAAAAATAAATAAAATTTTAAAAAATAACCAAACCGCTGCTGTATTTTAAAAACTACCCAAGCTGGAATTTTTTTTGGAAATACATCTAAAGGTTTGGTTATTTTTTTAAATTTTATTTATTTTTTGGATATAAATAAAAAAATCGGCTTTATTTTAATTAGAATGATTTTTTGTCACCTCTGAATATAAAAAAGATCCAGTCAGTAAATAAATTAAAATACAGTCATTGTAGCACTTAAAAAAAAAATAACACATAAAATTGACAATAAAATCAGCATAATTGCAACTGTTGCCTTCCCTTCGAGGTGAATCCAATTTTTTCTGCAATAAATATATATACAACATTAGAATAATTTTATGCGGTTTTTTGAAGTAAGAAATTAAATTGAATAAGTGATAATGTACCTTAATAGCTAATCACATTGACTGATTAATTAATTCACATATTCTCCATCTTGATGATCATGCCGTAAATAACTGGCATCATCGACATCATCATTTCTTACTTCGTTAGATGGCACGCCAACAGAGAATGGGGGTGTTTCTTCAAAATGGTTGAACTCTTCATCATCGACCACATCTTGAACGCTCACTATGCGTCTTTTACCGTGAAGGACAATACGACACTTACTATTGAGGGGGTTCTCAACATAGAAGACTTGTGTGGCCTGATTGGCAAGTATGAATGGATCATTTTTATATCCCAATTTTGCCAAATCCACGATAGTAAAGCCGTACTTATCCACTTGAACACCCCGGCGGTTCAACCCATTTACACCGGAATAACGGAATCTTAAATTTGACGTAATCGAGCTCCCATATTTCTTCAATTTGACCATAGTACGAGTTCTTCGCATGTATTGCCCGAGCATCCTTCGATCTGGAGAATTCTTCTGAAATAGCTACTAGAGTTACACCACTACTTTGATTAGTGCTTTTTCCATCTTGTTTTATTGTGTAAAAAGTGTACCCATTGATGTCATATGCTTGGTACGTATTTACAATAATAGTTGGACCTCTTGCTAACCATTTTATAGATTTATCTACCAATTCCACCTCGCTTTGTCTAATAACTCTATTTTTGATCCATTCTGCGAACTTACTATTATGTTCTTTGGTAATCCACAAGTCTCCTTTCGTCGGATTAAGTTCTTTCAAAATGGTTCTGTGCTCGTTAATGTATGGAGAGATGTATGCCATGTGTTGTAAGACCAAAAGGTGTGCTTTTTCATGCAAAGACTTATCAGCCTCGATTGGTTCCACCAATGGTTCCTACACCTTCAACCCGGCCCTCATGGCGTGATTTAGGAATACCAATAGGTTGTACATCTGCTATATAACTATTATAAAATTCGATAGCCTCCTCTGCAATGTAACCTTCTACAATACTCCCCTCGGCCCGATATCGGTTTCTTACAAATCCCTTCAAGATACCCATATATCTCTCGAATGGATACATACACCGCAAGAACACAGGACCACAAAGCTTAATTTCATAGACCTGGTGAACAATTAGGTGAACCATGATATCAAAAAAGGTTGGAGGGAAGTATATTTCAAGCTCACATAAAGTGACGACAACATCACGTTGCAAATCATCCAAACTTTCGGGATCGATAACCTTGCTACAAATTGCATTAAAGAAAAAATAAAGCTTTAAAATTGGTAACCGTACTTTTTCTGGAAGTATACCACGGATTGCAATAGGTAGCATTTGTGTCATCAAAACATGGCAGTCGTGAGACTTCATCCCGGTCAATTTTAAATCCTTTATTGACACCAGCTTTTTTATGTTAGCAGAATATCCAGAAAGAACTTTAACACTATGAAGGCATTGACAAAGCCTTCTCTTTTCGTCTTTTGACAAATTGTACAAAGCTGGAGGAAGGTAAGTTCGAGTATTTAATCCATCTTTGGTTTTTCTCAGTTCAGGTGCAACCTCTCTCCATTTTATGCCCATCTTGACCATATCTTTGCGAGCATTTAGTCCATCTTTGGTCTTTTTCGGAATGCCCAACAACAAACCAACTAAGCTTTCACAGACATTTTTTTCAATGTGCATCAAATCAAGACAATGTCGCACTTGTAAGTCCTCCCAATATGGTAAATCCCAGAAAATTGATCTCTTCTTCCAAGTTTCACCTTTCGGGTCTTTTTTTTTCTTAATAAATTTTCCGAATTGAACTTTGATATCTTTAACTCGCGAATACACCTCCTTACCGATCAGTGGAGAATGGGCTCGTCCAGTCTCAATATCACCATTGAAAGCTTTCTTCTTCTTACGATATGGGTGATTAGGAGGAAGAAACCTACGGTGACCCATGTACACTGTTTTTTTGCAATTTTTTAAACGAATGTCAACCGTATCATCTTCACAAACAGGGCAAGCTTTCCTCCCTTTGTTACTATAACCCGACAAATTACCATATGCCGGAAAATCATTTATGGTGCAAAATATCATTGCTCGCAATTTGAAATTTTCCTTACGGTATGCATCCCACACTTGCACCCCATCGCACCATAATTTTTTCAAGTCCTCAATTAACGGTGCTAAATACACATCTATGTCATTTCTGGGTTGTTTGGGGCCTGAAATTAGTAACGACACCATAATGTACTTGCGTTTCATAGTTAACCAGGGAGGAAGGTTATAAATACACAATAAAACTGGCCACGTGCTATTCTGACTGCTCATGTTACCGTACGGGTTCACTCCATCTGAACTTAATCCAAGCCTTAGGTTTCTTGGTTCATCACCAAATTTTTTTTTGAACTTTCTGTCAATATTTCTCCATTGCGGTGAATCAGCAGGGTGTCTGAGTTTTCCATCTATTTTTCGGACATCGGCATGCCAACGCAACAACTGTGCGTCCTTAGGATCTTTGAACAAACGCTTGAATCTCGGTATCATGGGGAAATACCATATCAGTTTCGCTGGAGGTCCTTTTCTATCTGTGTCATCATTACCGTCAGTTTGGTTCTTTCTTTTATAGCGAGATTCACCACATATAGGACAAACTTCACAATTCTTGTACTCATTCCGATACAATATGCAATCGTTCGGACATGCATATATTCTTTCTACATCTAGACCCATAGGACACAATAATTTTTTGGCTTGATAACATGATCTTGGTAACTCGTTCTTATCTGGGAGCATATCTCCTAAGAGTTTTAATAAAGCGGTAAAATTTTTATCACTCCAACGGTTACTTGCTTTTAAATTATACAATTTTTTAACACAACATCCATTTTTGTAAAATTATCACAACCAAGAAACAAAGGTTTTTCAGATTCAACATACAACTCTTGTAAATTGTCATTTTCATCATCACTAAACATTTCTCCTAAATTGTCATTCGGGTTTAAATTATAATTCACATCCATTTCCTGATCACTATCAACACTGGCATCCTCATCCTCCTGGTCAATCTCAGTACTAGCAGCGGTGCTTGTTTTTCCATAACTCTCTCCATGCCTGGTCCAACGTGCATATCGCTCTTTAAAACCACGACGAATCAAATGGTTTTTCACTGTTTCAATAGTGCGAAACCTCTTCAAGTTCAAACAGCCTTTGCATGGACACGGAATCGTGTCATCACCCTTTGCCTTCATATCTTGCTCGACAAATTTTATGAAACTTTTCACACCCTCCAAATACTCAATGGTATTACGACCTCCATACATCCAATTTCGATCCATCTGTAATTATAAAAATAATTAGGTAAGAGGTCAGTATATCTTAAACTATATAATTTGGGGCTTACATAGGGCCGGTGCACAATCCTAACCCACTCTTTGAATGCTTTGTCTCAGTAGTGAGCACATGTCAACGTGATTTGGTATTTAAGAAAAATTCGGCAGCATTTCCCCTTTGTTCTCCAAGTACGCGTAAAAATCTCATCCGTTTGGAAATGAGATCCAATACGTACTCGTGGGAACAAAGATAAATGCTACCAAATTTTTCTTAAATACCAAATCCGTTGACATGTGTTCACATCCTAAATGAGACAAAACATTCAAAGAGCAGTCCCAACAGGGAACTATTCAAAGTTAATCCCTATTGGATTAATTTTGAACGGACATCGACCTAAAAGGCATACTATCTGTTCAAGGCAAATTGGATAGATCGCACAATACAATAATACTAAGCTACAAACTATCCATATATAATTCGGTTGAATTTAGGAATACCATGAAAAAAAAAACAATTAATCTAACCCATCAACAAATTTAATTGAATTTACCTTCTCTTCTGAACTTGGATTAATGATGTAAGTCACATAGATCGCTCGAATGGATGTCTGTAACAAAACAATCACAAAAGATAGCCAAATTTTGCACCTTGCATGTACTGTGCCTTCTTTTGGTCAATCTACACACACACCAAAAAAAAAATTAAGTATTGGTTGTTATATAATTGAATACTTTTATAAATTTCCAAAGCTGTTACAATGGATATGTGACAGACAAGTGAAAATGACATGATTAAATTGAACATGTAAAAATGTGTGATATGGATTTGTGGCTCTCTTTCCCTCTTTGACCATGCAACATTTTCAACCAAGCAAAAGAGATGAACCAATGTCTCTTTCAGGTTCTCTTTTCTAACTTATTGTACTTATTTTTCTAATCTTATCACTACTATGCTAATTTTGTTCCAGCTAATCTGACAACACCAGTAGTATAGTATACCAGTAGAGTATATATAGGTTTATTTTTTATGTTTGGGTTTGTATTTTTACTTTCACAATAAGATGAACCAGACCATTCTTGTTAGTTTTTATTAAAATGTCTAAGATGAGAAAGTGATTGACCTTGTCAGATTATAAAATGACAAATAATAACTCGATACTTTTTTTTAATAGTTTCCTTGTAAGGCATAGCTACATCAATTTAAAATTAAAAAAAAGGGCAAATCTAATAAGTACTGTCCTGCATCAGAGTGGTTCTGATTTATTGTATAATTTTGTTAGATAAGTACTGTCCAACAATTTACAGAACAAATTTTGCAGCAGGTCCAAAATTTTTCAAGTTGAGGAAATAATTAAGATGCCCAAAATTCAAAAGAGACCAAAATTCACAAAATTCCAAACATGGGTAACACAAATATACGTAAAGCAAAAAAAATGAGCAAATCTTACCGAGTTATATCGCAGTTCAGAGGAGATTACCGCTGGCTCCTCGGTGTTACCGTAGATTCCCGCAAACAGAATATTAAGTTTTGTGGATCAGCAATTTTCAAAGTACTAACATGGCAAAAAATAATTTCACAAATAATTACCATTAATATGGGTGCTGAGATGTTTGATGATCTTGACAGCAACGCATTTGTCAAGATGATGCTGCTTGACGGATGCTTTGTGCTCGAGTTCTTGATAAGAGCTACAGCACCCGGTTCCTTTTCTATTGATGACCTTGGCTGGAATTATATTTTCATAATACAAGATTTGCTACTTCTAGAGAATCAAATTCCCTTCTTTATAGTTGAGAAGTTGTACTAGATAGAATGGTTATTGTTAAACGAATTGCTTATTTTTATTTGTCCGCAATACGACCCATGGAAGAGGTAGACTCCATAGACTCCCTAAACACCCTAATTCCAGACCCTCCAGCTGAAATTGCAGACCCTCCAGCTGAAATTGCAGACCCTCCAGCTGAACTCCAGACCCTCCAATGGAAATTGCAGACCCTCCAACTGAAATTGCAGATCCTCCAGCTGAAACTCCAGACCCTCCAGCTGAAATTGCAGACCCTCCAGCTGAAATTACAGACCCTCCAGCTGAAATTCCAAACCCTCTAGATAAAATTCCAGACCCTCCAGCTGAAATTCATCATTTGGTCCATCTCTGTTACCACTATTTAGTGCCTGACCCAGACAGACCAGTTGTATTGAATTCCCAAGGTTTGCTCACAAGAAGATTTCCTCATTCGACTTCTACCAGGACTACATCCTCGATGGTGATCCCTTCTTCCACTGAGCTCAAACAAAAGGGCGTGAAATTCACACCAAAGAGCAAGCCGAGACATATGCTCGACATTTCATTTGAATATGGTGTCTTGCAAATCCCTAGACTAGATATCAGCGAAGGGACTAAGCCTATTTTCGCAAACCTTATGGCATTTGAACATTCCAAATATGGCAGAGAGCAGTCACCCTTTACAAGGTTTGTAGTATTTTTGGATAATCTAGTCAACACACCAAATGATGTGACAATATTACAAGAGTGCGGAATCATTGCGAACTGGCACGGCAGTGAAGAGGAGTTGGCTCATTTCCTCAACCAGGTCACCGAAGGTTGTTGTTGGGGGAATAATCACTATTTTGCGGAATTATACACGGAAGTGAACAAATACAGTAAAAAATACTGGAACAGGCAGCGAGCAACATTGATTCGTGATTACTTTAGCAGTCCGTGGGCAGCAATTTCTCTCGTGGCTGCTTTGATACTTCTCGTTCTTACATGTCTACAATCTTTCTATGCAGTTTATGCCTACAAATTTCCCCCGAGCTCATGATGCTTTTACTTTCACAGTACTATTCGGGGCTTGAACAAGAGAAAAGTGGCGTTACCATGCATGTTATATGAAGGAGTTATTTTTTCTTCCTTGTTTGTTATTCCTTTTAGTGTTCTATCTTGTTTGTCTTTTGTTTTTATGATTTGCTACAAAGTTTTATTCAACAGTACCTTGTAACTCCGCACTATATATATCATTGGTTTCCTTTACTTTGTTTCTTTTATTATTCAATTTCCAAGGTTATTTTCAGCACCGGTTAACAGGCATATATTTTCTTTTTTGGGAAACTTGGGAGTTGCTGCCAAGGTGATTTTATTGAAATTTAAATAAAGTGCATGAGTCAATACAAACCCATTCTCTGTCATCTCCCCTGACATACTTTTATTATTTAATTATTTTAAATCTGTATTTATCATAAATTTAAATTCATTAAAATATTAAATCTGAAATTAAATAATTTATTAAAAAATCTACATATTGACATTTGATTGGTTAAAGTCAGAAAAAAGTTCTGATTTAGAACTGCAGACCTCCGTCGACTATTAATAATAAATTTTCTGTAGAAAATCCAATCATGATGTATTTGGATCCGTAACAGAAAATTCTACGATTTTCGTGTTCGGCCTGAATCAAAATTTGGAATACACAGAAGTAATTGGAAAGATCTTGAAGGCAAAGTTTAAAACGACAAAAATAAAATTTAAAGAAAATTTACCGTACTAAATTTCTATCAATAATCATCATTTAAACTATCTATCAATGTTATGAAAATCTAATTAATTATAAAAGAACTTATGAAATAAAAATATAATACGATAATCATGCTATTTAAAAATTATTCTAGAATTCGGATATGAGAATTTAATCCAATTGACCCATGACTTATCTTTCACTTTGAAATATAATTTTAAAAAGCACACATTCTTCTATGTTTTGTAGAATGCTATTGTATCTACATCCTTGGCAGTTGAATTTTAAGGGCATAAAAATAATTTTTTTTTTATAATTAATAGTATCAAGTTGAGCATCGATGTTTCTCAACAACAATTAATTTTGTACAATTAGTACATGATTTATCCTTACAAATTAAATTCTATAATAGCCAACTAGTATCCTACCCGTACATTGCAACGGGGACATATTATTAAACCAAGCATTGCGTCCCTTAGAAGTATCTTAATTTAGATGTAAACTATGATTACCTTTAATTTATAACCAAAATTAGCCATATGTATGTCTCAATATCAAGTTTTTAAATCGGAACAATGGCCTAGGATTGTTCGAGAAGTAAGATACTACACCCATAATTTGGGCTTTAACCTTACCTAACTTCAAATAAGGCACACTTTGGTCAATAGGCGTTAGTAAAGAAATAGTGAGCCTTTTCAGCTGTAAACTATTTCACCCTTTGTGATTCTTTTATTTCAAATGAAATTTTGTTTTATTTTTCTATTATTCTTCGCGCCACTGCACATTTTATATTATTGTGGAGTGACACGTGATGAGTTCTGGGGAAAATATTACTAGATTGGCTGAATTCATTGGGCTTCACACGGGCTTGTAGACTACCGGACCTAAATCCTAGATGAATGGCTTTAGATTGCCCTTTAACACCTGATATGTTCGATTAAATGCACCACTACCTTCATCCTTCATCCAGATAAGATCATCAATTTTTTTTGGTGAGCTTAATTTTAAATGGCTGATTCAAACTGTTGATATGAGGAAGTCTCAAAATATGAAAGGAGAGACTAACTAGTAACTAATTTGTAGTAGGCCATTCAATTTTTGTAAGGGTAATATATAATTGGTCTCTCCTAAATTTTCACTACACAACATAAGTGTTTGTAAATATTTGTGGTACATATATTCATGCAAAGATCCGCTGTCTGCACACTAGGGTCAAGCTCTCAGATTCTAAGTTATAAGAGAGTATTTGATTGGGTCAGATTGCGCGACAAGAGATTTCATTGCATATATGAACATGAAATTTATATAATCATTGTGAAAATTTCATGGAAAAACAGTATCCTCAACCACTTGCACCAATGAATGATAGTGCAATGAACCCTTACACTGAAAATAATTCCCCTTTGAATATTATATCACAAATGACGAACACCCGCACATGCTGTTACAAGACCCTACAAACTATTTATGTGCCAGTTGGGTCAACCCGCTAGACCTAAACTGGGATTCTTTCAACCCATTTTTAGTGGGCCATGTGCGTAAGTAGTATAGACATACATTTGGCATGCATGGAATCTTGGATCCTAAAGAGTTTGCCAAAATTAAAGCAACTTACAATACTACAACAAGATGACTTTATAAGTTTTTTCTCCAAATAATTCTTATTTTCTCGCCCTTGTCTTTTTAATTGTATGGCTAAGTATTAATCTCATAGTTTTTAATCTATTTATTGATTGCTATTGTTTCGATCTTGCAGGATTTATGAGTGAAATAATTCCAGTCTCGCCGGTTGCAGCATCTCTAAGACAAAATCCCAAGATGGTTGAGGTCAAGTACTAGAATTTTGATCGCGAGGTTGCAACATTGGTTAAAAAATTGATGCTTGATATTGGGGAATTGTGCAATTTTAGCACCTACCTGTATGATCGTGATTCTAAAAAAATGATTAATCCTAATGGTTTGAGTTATAGGGAAACAGATACGAAGATTGTTTTCTCGACTGATATATGTTACAATTACATGGGTTTCAGGTTGAAGACTTTAAAGTTATCCTAGTTTCACACTTTCAATGTGTAGAATTTAAAGTTCCTCTATGTGTTTTGCTGCTTATTACGTAAAGCAATCCAATATTATTATACATGTATGACTTAATCAGCCTTATTTTTTATGCTTGTGATTTGTTTGTTAATTGTTGCGTTGTTGGTTAATGTGAAGTAGTGGAATGTGACTATGTAATTGTTAATTTGTTAGTTATTTGAAATAATGACTTTGTTAGTTTTTTTTTTTTTTTTACTTTTTGGGGGTTTTTTGGCCATCACACTGTGTTATAGATAGATAAATAATATATTGAAATTAATATAAACAACGAATTGTGTGTATAACTATTATATGAAATGTCAATTTTTAATTTATTGTGAACAAAAAAAACAAGGCATGCATATCATACACGAAATATCATCAATATCATAAATACATGCCTACAAAATTATATAAGAAAAATAACAGGGCATGCATATCATATAATACATATTATATATATATCATGAGAAGGGATCCGATTACAACACTTTTGAGTTACCACAACCATTTTTTTATTTTCATGTAAATTAACGAACTAATAGAAGGTGCGAAAAAACAATTTTAAGTATGTTTCAGAGGGTCAAAATTCGAGATATGACGAGGATACATGATATGCAATATAGTTGAGGTACATAAAACAACATATATTCAATTCATTAATAATGAAGCATCATGATTTTTTATGTTGTTTTCTTTATTTTTTTAGCACCTGGGCATATGTTAAATTAGAGCAGTAGTACTCCCTGAGCGTGGGCCTTTAAAAGAAGTGACAGATCAGAGATGTAGTACAGCCAGAGCAATGGGCTTTCCAGCTCGTCCAATTATGGGCCTTGCACATTATTTGATTTGCCATCAAATTTCATATGAAATTTTTCTCTATATACAACGTTTGCAAAATTGAGACAGTTTGACTGGTCCTTCTACTAACTACATCATATGATATTATGCATATATACTTGTTTGAGAAATGCCAATATGAGCTTAAGCTCAGCAAGAAATAACAATCTAACGAGCAATGAACAAATTGATAAAGGGTTATAATAAGAGTTTTGATTGTGAACATTAATCAAGTATTCAGTTCCATACAATCGGAGAATATTAGTGATTTAATATCTATCAAACAAACAACATATAAGGCTTAGATGCTATGGATAGCATAAGGCTTTCCGTGCTACGGTCTCAATAATCTATCATATAAACTTTAAACTTCGATCTAAGTAGCTCAGTAAATTGGTTATATAATGAACTTGTAGAATATTAATTTTTACTATTTTATATAATTTATAAAGATGGCAAAAAATGGCCTAAAACATTAGCAATTTTCTTTTATTTTTAAGACATTTTTTGCCATTTTTCATAAATCATAAAAAATAGTAGAAAAATTAAAAAAAGAGTAAAAGTTGGTATTCTACAAGTTCATTGTATGACTAATTTATTGAGCTACTTAGATCGAAGTTTGAAGTTTAAACAATAGATTGTTTAGACCGTAGCACGGAAGACCTTATGCTATCCATAGCAACTAAGCCTTACTCATATATGAAAGTTGTTTGGCACCAGATATGGAATTTAAGCATTTTAGAAAGAACTCAAATTTGTCTCTGTCTAGGGAAGGTAATAGATGCTTTTCAAAGATGTGTCAGATGTTTTGTTTTCTTCTCTCGTCTTTTTTTTTTTCTGAAAAAAAAATTACCTAACATTTTGATGACCTAAATTATTTACTTGTCTTTTTATACAGTTGATTTCGATAATTCTCAAACTAGTTGTTGAACAAAATTTGTTTATTAATGATTACATAAGCATGAGTGAGGATGGTGAGAGAGGCCGGTAAGATAGATTAAATTAATTAGCACATCAAATAATTGGCAAATTTTTTAGTGTCCAAGTGGTAGTTGTGAACATTATATTAAGAATAAAGAATTGAGAATTGGTCACCGTATTAAGTGATAAGAGAAGGGAATCAATTGCAATTAAAGCGATATTTTAGAAAAAGAAAAATGATATGTTTCTCCAGTGCTAACACGCAAGTACATACAACCTCCAACCTGTATTAAATTGAATATCAAGAGAGGTGACCTCCCCAGACTAAAGAGTGGGTTTGCTGAAGCAACCAATTATTTTCTTGAAGTGATTTATATTGATATTAAGCACATTAAGTTATTAACAGTCCTTGCACCAGTTGAAACAAATGCAAGGTTCCCTACGAACTGGCAAAGTAGAGTCAGGGGTAAAATGGGCATTCTTCGATGTCGGCCTGCCGGATTTTCGAGATGCTTTTTCATGTGATTTGATCTTTCGTGATGATGGAATTCGTCATATACATTTTACTCACTACTACAGAAAATGAGTTTGCACACGGACATTAATGGAAGAGCTACACGGATTTCCTGCCGTGTTTAAATCCAGAGTGTATGAATAGGTCAGAAACTACTCACGGATATTTAACCGTGTGTGATTATAATAATTTCTACACGGATTACTTTGTAAACCGCCGTGTACAAAGACCTGGGGTGTCGCTCTCCAAGTTACCGAGCTACACGGACATCCCCTAAGTAACCGTGTATGATTACTCTTTATACACGGTTTTTTATTAAAAGACCGTGTAGCTCTTTTAGCTATCATACACGATCGTTTGGTTAATACCCGTGTATAAATAGCTAATCTTTTTTGTATTTCGCCTCCAGCACTGCTATCATACACGGACAACTTATAAATAATCCGTGTATGATTACTCTTTCTACACGGATTTGTATTAAATGTCCGTGTAGCTCTCTTAGCTATCATACACGGACATTTGTTAAATATCCGTGTTAAATAGCTAATTTTTTTTTTTGTTTTTCTATCATACACGGACAATTGTTAAATATCCGTGTATAAATAGCTAATCTCTTTTTTTTTTGTATATTTTGTTTTTGGACTAGCCTCCAGCTTTGCTAGCCAGTTTTTTGCGACAGAATTATACAAAATTCATATAGCAATAATAAATTCATTCGAAACAGATTAATTAGCAAGAAATTCATATACTAAATTATACAATATTTTATACAACTCTATGCAAATCCATATCGAGGATTACAAAATTCCATGGTAAACCACCTTTCCCACATGCACCGCACATCGTCGATCTGATCCTTGGTGTAATGCGGTTGCTTTGTCACATTCTACAATTATAATTTGATAATAGTTAGTATTTCATAAAAGGTAGATATCAATTGCTTATTATATAGGAACAATTAATATGAAGTACATACCGCTTTTGGGAATAGGAATTGTATTCTTTCGACAAAGTCAAACATGAATATCATCGTGTAATAAGCGCATTCCCAACCCTCCAACTGTTGCGGGCTCTGAAATTTACATTTAGCGGCCTTTGTTAGAATGACAATATTTTTTTTGAACAAGATATGAAATTACTAACTCATAAAGTGTGCTCACCAACATCCACTTCCAATTCAACTTAGATTTCTTGCGCGTGCCCGTGCTATCTGATCCTCCCTCTTTAATATATTTCGCAAAAGCCCTTACAAAATTGAGTGAATGTAATTAGCAATTTTATAATTTGATATGATTGAAAGAAATTCAAACCTAGTGAATTATTATTGCTTACTTATTCACAAAAGGGAAGATAGCTTTGCACTTGTCAAGCGCGATCATTCCTTTGGGCTTACAAAAATCAACAATTATGCCCACATTTAGGTACGGCACAATGATAATCGAACACCAATGTTTGCTGTGTGATCAAGGAGAAGAATTATAGTACTTTAGCATATAATAGTGACACAAGTGTTTGCTATGGTTGATGGTGTGATTTCATTTTTTTATGTTTAACTTTTATTTCCTTTATACAATTCTTTAATTAAAATATAAACAACACATAAGTTAAGATTAGAACTAACCTCTGGTGGTATGGCATGAGAATGAATTTCTTCTCCTCCGCCTTAGCACGATGCATCGCAGAACACATGTACTCGATAGCCATATCCGAATAACATGTCACTGCCGTAGAACTCACTTTCTCCGGGTCCAGAAATATGCACAAGTTCTTCTGTTCAACCATCTCATCACAGTTTCGGACTAGCTTCCTGAAAACTCATAATATTATAATTAGAATATATATTTGAGTTCTATACAATAATGAAAATAATTTTTGATCACTAACATGAGGAAAATGGTGATGAATGACACATCGAGCCATTTGTCGGATGACGAGTGGTGGAAGATGTCCTTGAAGTCTTGGAACGACTGCAGGAGATCCCTGTCTTCGTGTAGAAACATCCCAGGTGGGACAGGGATGATGATATCCTCCATGCCTTCGGGCGCCGTCATCAAGTGGTCGTGGAGAATGCGCAAATCATTGGGCAAACGGCTGTATTCTTCTTCGGTGACCATAGGACGGTTTGGTGATTGTGGCGCGTCAGCCCCGACGTCGCAAGCCACCTCCTGGTGTAACGGTGACATCGCCGTACCGGTGACATCACCTCCTCGTGTCTGTATCAAATTATAAATGGTTTATTCAAGTATAACAAATTAGAATGATTTGAATGTAACAAAATAAATGAATTTTTTTATGGATTACCTGATCCAAAATAATCTGACCCTTGGGCCACTGGACAAATGACATCCGTGCATCATCAAGCACAAGCATGTCGTCGGAAGGGACAGGAAGGGGTACGCGCTGCCATCCATCCACGACTAAGTCAACCTGCACCCATGCATGGTCGGGCCTTAGCTAAGGTAAGTGTACAGTATTTGGCTCCTGGATGTACAACACCCTTAGCAACGGTCAGAGGAACACTATCAGGCCACAGGACGAGGTCGCATGCTCTGGGGTCCTGCAATTATCAGAAAGTTGTTTATTTTAATGGTGCGATATTGTATAACAAGGTTACAAACAGGTTTTAATTACCTTTTATATTATGAACAAATATTGATTACCTTGAGATTATCCAAATCGTCTAAGGCCCACGTGCCGGATGCTTGACTACTTCGCCGAATTCCCGGCGAAATGGGAGGTGGTTGCTCGGATGGCTGCGTAGTTGCTGATCTAATTTGGCTCAACAACCTTGATTCCATCTCAGCAAACCTTGCGTCGTACTCTTTGCTCACCTCCGTGCGTATCTGCGCAACTATCTCGTCTTTGTTTACCTTGGCACGAGATTTTCTTCGAGGTTTTTGTCCCTCCACTCGGAACACCTCCTTCCAGCCCCTATAGGCCCCTACACCCCTTACTCGACCCGGGTGTTCTGGATTCTCGAGCGCTGCGGCCAATGAATCATTTTGTCTTTCGACACTACGGGCACCCGAGTTGACCTCCTCCTCCACCTCCAACTGTTCAAGTAGAAGAATTAGTTATAGCAAAAGATCAAGTGATGTACCTTCGGAGTTATAATTTTGTACATGAGTGTCACAAAGTAATAACAAAGGACTCTTACCATTCTTTGAGTCACGGGTTGCAAATCCTTTGGGAGTACTATCCTCCCGTCAGTGGTTACCTCGGATCTACCCATGAACCAATCTTGGCCCCTAGGATTTTGGATCCTAACCACGGGTGAGTCAGAATCCTTGTTTTGGTCCAGTATTTTCCTCCATTCTGCCTTCTTACCCTCGTAACCAGCTGACCCTAGATGGTGTGGATACTTGTTCAAGGCAACGAGCCTCCTGCCTTTATCACTTTTTGCCTTCACAGAAACAATGCAACGATCAGTTAATTTTAGAAAGATAATTACATATCGATAAATAATAAGCATAAGTTTGGCACGAGTTAGATACCCGGAACTCTTCGGTCGACTTCAAAACTTGAAACGCCTCCCAGTCCTCTTGTTTTAGCCATTTGTAGTAGCCTACCGGATTTCTCCCTTTCTCCATCCACACCGTCTTCAACGTGCTCTTGAATTGCTTCCAGCCCTCATTTATTATCCTCAGAGTCTTATCCTTTGGAACGTCGTTCGGGATGTTCCACTGTGCCTGTTTGACACCAAAATTTAGTGTATTCAAGTATAGATACATCAGTGAAAATAAAGCAACGAGTTGTTAGATACTTTACCTTCACCATGTTCCACCACTCGTCCTTCTCCTCGTCCGTAAAATGATCTCATCTCTCTACAAGGATACTCGCTTTTTGCCTCACCAAACTCGTACACCAATTTGAGTATTTGATCCATTTTTCACCCTGCGCACGCCCGTCTTCCGTGAACCAGATTTCCAACTGCTTCTGCTCGGACGTGCCCGTGCACATTGTCGCCCCTCTTTTCTTTCTTTCTGATGAGACAGTAGCTTGCTGCTCCTCTTCTGCCATCATATCTACATACTCATCCTCAACCGACATGGTTCTGCAAGAAATTAAAGATCAAATCACAATTGTGTACAAAGAGAATGCAAATAGTTGAGTCGAAAAATCTCTCGAATGAGAGCAAATTGACAACCAAAACCCTATATCATAATCCCTAAATCAATCAATTTTTTAAAAGAATCATGTCGGTTTACCCTAAACCCTAAACCCTAAACCCTAAATATTAAATATTTTTAGTTAAAATTAAAAGCAACCAAACTTATATCTCTATACTACATCTTACAGAAATGATAAAAAATGATATTAAAACTACACCTTACACCGATATTAAATAGTTGAAAATCTAAACTAACAAGTCTTTTATCAAAAGAAAATTCACCCGAAATTAATTAAAATTTCTGCAAACAAGTTGTCCCAAAAACAGAAAAGGCAGGAGGTTACAAGATTGGTGATCTTTTGCTTATTAGTACTAGATATATAGATCTTGAATCAAGCTATTATAACCTTATAAGAAGTCGCTTTCTTACTTTATTTAGTGAAATAATTGAAAATCATTGCAAATGTTTTTAACTAGCTAAAGAGTTCTGAGGTGCAATATATGTACTTTGGTTGGTTACCCGCCTTTATCATACCAACAACCAGCCTTTAATTTACAAGAGTTCTGAGGTGCAAATGTTTTTAACTAGCTAAAGAGTTCTGAAGTGCAGGTTAGAGCAATTTGTTAATAAAGATTGATGACTACAAAAATTATACCGATATTTGTAGAGGAGCGCAGAGGAGGAGGGAGAGGCGGAGGAGCGGTGGAGGAGCGAAATGTGGCAGAGGCAGAGGACCAGCGTGAGGAGGCAGAGGGAGACGAGCAGCGAGAGGCGGAGGACCGAGAGGAGGCGGAGGAGGTAGAGGGGAGGCCGACGGAGAGGAGCAGCGAGAGGCGGAGGACCGAGAGGAGGCGGAGGAGGCAGAGGGGAGGAGCGCAGAATTTGAAAGAGTTCGAAATTAATTAGAAGGCAAAATAAAATATCGGGCGCTTGGGATATAGGGAGCAAAAAAATTGTGTAACTGAACCTGGGACCCGCCTGTCGGACCTATTTATACACGGACATTTATCTAATAGTCCGTGTGCAATTCTCTTTCTACACGGATATCTAGCTAATAGTCCGTGTGCAATTCTCTTTCTACACGGATATCTAGCTAATAGACCGTGTAGCTCTCTTCCATTTCTACACGGACTATTAGCTAAACGTCCGTGTATAAATAGGTCCGACAGGCGGGTCCCAGGTTCAGTTCAGTTACAAGCAACTAATATTTCTAAAGTAATAATAAATTAACTAAAATTGTATATTTCTAATATTTAAAAACTTATACCGATATTTGTACCAAGCAACTAATATTAAAATCTAATACTGATATTTGATATTTTATTTTATTATTAAATGTTTTAACTAATATTTTGAAAACTAATACTAATATTTGGACTAAGATTTGAAAGCTAATTGTCCTTTTTTTTTATCTTTTTTTCCTTTTTTATTTGATAATATTATAAGCTAAAGTTGTAATATTAAATGCTACACGGTTTTAAACAAAATAAATATTATACATTATGCTTTTTTTTTTTCTTTTTTCCTCTTTTTTTATTTTTTTTATTTGATATATTATAAGCTAAAGTTGTAATATTGAAAGCTACACGGTTTTAAACAAAATAAATATTATACATTATGCTTTTTTTTTTCTTTTTCTCCTTTTTTCCACTATTTGAACAGTACCCTCGGCCCATAATCCTTCATTGTGGTCGGACCGCATGTAGTCAGCTTCGTCTACCCCTTCAAGTGTTGCTACCTCAGCTTGCACGTCGGTACAAAAAGGAGGTATTTCGTCGAACTGGTCGTACTCTTCTTCATCGATGACATTTTCTACCCCGACAATCCTTCTTTTTCCGGATAGGACGACGCTCAACCTATCATCACTCGGGTCAGTGGCATAAAAGACTTGGGTGGCTTGCTTGGCGAGTATAAACGGATCATCAACATGCCCAACCCTGTTAAAATCAACGAGTGTGAACCCGTCGCTATCAACTTTAACACCTCGGTCTTCGACCCATTGACACCGAAACACGGGAATGCTCAGGTGAGGACTGTAAATGAGCTCCCAAATTTCTTCAATAACGCCATAATATGACTTTGATGCTATTAGAACCCGGCCATCTCCGGATCTACTGAATTCTTGAGAGGTCGCCACCAACGTCGCCCCACTGTTTTGCATCGTGCTCTTATCACTCTGGGATTTTGTGTAAAATGTATATCCGTTAATCTCGTATCCTTGAAATGTTCTAACAACAATTTGGGGTCCTTCGCCCAGCAGTTTAACAATTTCAGGTACGGGGTGTGACTTCACTCTTTCTTTCAGCCATCCTATAAAAGAACGATTATGCTCGTTAACAAGCCACTTCTGACTTCTCGTGTAGTTTTGTTGTTGAAGGATTGTCATGTGCTCATCTATATAGGGAGCAACATCTGTCATGTGCTGTAGTACAATAAAATGTGCCTTTTGTAGTTCATTTAGATCAGCAACTACGGCTCTCAACCCAATTGTCCCGACTCCTTGGAGCCTTCCCTCGTATCGAGATTTTGGAACGCCAATAGGATCCACACCGGTCAAGTAGTTGGTGCAAAAATCAATCACCTCCTCCGTGGAATATCCTTCTATAATGCTACCTTCGGGTCGATGTCGGTTCCTTACGTATTTTTTCAAGATGCCCATGTATCTCTCGAATGGATACATATACCGAAGGAACACGGGACCACAAATCTTAATTTCTCTCACAAGATGAACAACAAGGTGAACCATAACATCGAAAAAAGATGGCGGAAAATACATCTCAAGTTGGCAAAGAGTAACGACGACCTCCTTCTGCAAAGAGTCCAATTTTAGAGGGTCTATCACTTTGGAATTTATTGCATTGAGAACAAAGCATCGTAATGGTTTGACGAACGTGCTTTGGTAAAATTCCCCGAATTGCAACGGAAATTATATGTGTCAATAAAACATGACAGTCGTGGGATTTCATACCAATCAACTTCAGGTCCTTCATCGACACCAGCTTCTTAATATTCGAAGAATACCCTGATGGGACTTTTATACCATTGATGCATTCACAGAAGCTTATTTTCTCTTTCTTTGACATTGTGCACAGTGCGGGGGGTTGGTATGTGCGCTTCCCTTTCTCCTGCGGTGCAAGCTGGTGTCGTATTCCCATCTCTACCATGTCTTTTCTCACTTTAATACCATCTTTAGTCTTCCCCGGAATGTTCAATAATAAACCAATTAAACTGTCGCAGATATTTTTTTCAACATGCATGACATCTAGGCAATGCCTCACTTCTAAATGCTTCCAGTACGGTAGCTCCCAAAATATGGACCTCTTTTTCCAAATATTCTTCGGTGGTGCTTTGGCGCATTTTCCAAAAACAACATCAATGTTTTTTACCCGTTTGAAGACACTCTCCCCGTCTAATGGATGACGAGCCACTCCAAGCTCAATTTTCCCGTTGAATGCCATCTTCTTCCTACGATATGGGTGATTAATAGGAAGAAACCTACGATGCCCCATGAATACATTCTTTTGACAATTTTTCAACCTCAGCACCTGCGTGTCATCTTCACAGATCGGGCACGCTTTTGCTCCTTTACAAGTGTAACCCGACAAATTCCCGTACGCGGGGAAATCATTTACGGTGCAAAACACCATGGCCCGCAATTGAAAGACCTCTTTGCAGTACGCATCCCAGACCGGGACGCCATCACGCCACAATTTTTGGAGGTCCTCGATTAATGGTGCAAGATATATATCTATGTCATTTCCGGATTGTCTGGGTCCTTGGATTAGTAATGACATCATTATATATCTGCGTTTCATGCACAACCGAGGAAGATTGTAGATGGCTAGAAGAACTGGCCAAGTACTGTGCCGACTGCTCATGCTTCCAAACGGACTCATTCCATCTGAGCTCACCACAATCCTAAGGTTCATCATTTCAGAACCAAATTCTTTGAAATGTCTGTCAATGTTTCTCCATTGAGGAGAATCAGCCGGGTGCCTTAGTTTACCGTCATTTTTGCGCTCTTCTTCGTGCCAGCGCAATAATTTTGCATCTTTGGGATTCGCAAACAACCGTTTGAATCTCGGTATTATTGGCAAATACCACAACACCTTAGCCGGAGGCCTGGCCATTTGTGGCCTCGTTACAATCATCAGTGTCCTGGTTCTTACGTTTATACCGTGAAACACCGCATTTAGGACATACATGCATGGCCTCGTACTCGTTACGATACAATACACAGTCATTCGGACATGCATGTATTCTTTCGATCTTCAACCCCATTGGACATATCAACTTCTTTGCCTGATATATTGTACCGGGTAACTCGTTGTTATCTGGGAGCATTTTTCGTAAAAGCTGTAATAAGGACGTGAAACTCTTATCGCTCCAACCATTGTCTGCTTTTAAATTTAATAATTTCAACACAGCTGACAGTTTTGTAAATTTGGTACACCCGGGATACAACGGCTTCTTGGATTCATTAGACAAATTTTGAAATTTATTATAATTTTTAACACTAATTTCATCTTCCACATCACGTAACATTTCCTCAAAATTTTCAGTAAACTCGTGTTCTACATTTTCATCAAAATTCATCTCCATCTCACCATCGTCGTTTCCGGGTTCGACATTATCAAAATTTTCGACACTCTCATAATTTCAACATTCTCATCATTCAATTCACGATTACAATCTTTACTGGCACTACTACTTTTCTCAAATTTCTCACCATGCATTAACCAACATGTATATCTCTTCTTAAATCCCCGACAAATCAAATGAGCTCTAATTTCTTCGATGTCCAAAAATCTTAATAAATTTTTACAATCTTTATAAGGACACAAAATGTCTTCTTCTTTTTTCTTCACTCTATAACTCTTAGCAAATTTTATAAACTCATCAACGCGAACCAAATATTCTTCACTGTCACGTCGCATTTCATACATCGAACTTCGATCCATCTGTAAATTAAATTAAAAAAATAATTTGATCAACTAATCATGCATGGTCAACATTCTCCATTATAACAAAATTTTGGGCTTACAAAGGGCCGGTTTACAATCCTAACCCACTCTTTGAATATTATGTCTCATATGTGAACACATATTAGCGAGATTTAATTAGTAGTTGAGAAAAATTCGGCAGCATTTCCCCTTAACTCCCCAAGTATGCGTACGAACCACATACTCGTAGGAGCATTAAGGGAAAATACTGTCGAACTTTTCTCAAATACTAATTAAATTCCGCTAATATGTGTTCACATCCTAAATGAGACATAATATTCAAAGAGCAGTCCCAAAACGGGGACTATCCAAAATTAATCCCTATTGGATTAATTTTGAACGGGCATAGACCTAAAAGCATCTATAGGTCGGTTATTGGACAACAATACACTAATTAATTACATCTAAAATTAAGAAATCAAGCATGCATGAAATGACCTAAATAAGCATAAATAACAGAAAATTAGAGGAAGAAAATGATTTAAATACATATTACTAACCTTAGAAAGATGGAGAGGAGAAAATACAAACTTCAAAGATCTCAGATCTCAGCTGCTGGCCTCAATTCGCAGAAATCTGATAGGAAAAAGCTCAGTTCAGAGAGATGTACAGAGGTGCATATATAAAAGACTTGATCAAAACGGCGCTGGAAGGAGAAGACATTAAAACCCTACACTTTTATACACGGATATTTACTTATTAATCCGTGTAGCTCTCCAACTAAACCATACACGGCTTTTTAATTATTAATCCGTGTACAAAACTTCCATTTCTACACGGATATATTATCAAAAATCCGTGTATATATTCCTACACAGATATTTAACAAAAATCCGTGTAGCTCTCTCAATAACTTGCACACGGACCTCTTTACACACGGATTTGTGGTTTCTAATAAACCGTGTAGCTCTCTATAATAATTCTACACTGATTATTAACTAATTAGCTGTGTAGAAATCGTTCAGATCTTAAAAAATCATATTTGGTACACGGTTCTTATATAAAATTGCCAAATCCGTGTACAGTGTGCAGTGTACAATGTATATTTTTGTAGTAGTGACTTATGGTAATGGATCAGCAAACAATATTTATCTTAATAATTTAAATAAAATTTATCACTACTAGTTTCACGCGTATTCTCTCTCTGACGTCGCATATTTTTTATATTTGTAATTGACATAGTTTCCACGATAATATATACTTTTCTGTACCATATTTCATAAGAGTAGGAAATATTAGGCGTAAAGGTTCACCCGATTATATGTTAAAAATTGTGGATGACCAGGGTTTTCATGCATCCAATATTATCATCATGACAATCGAACGAAATTAAAGATTCTGCTCAAATAAATTTCAATGTCGTTGCCTTTTGGACTTCCAATCCAATAAACGGATTTTTCTATAATTTGAATTTACAATTATATGTTATCTTTTAAATTGTTAATGACTTATATCATAAAAGTTCGTTTGTGCATGAAATTAATATGTAATGTAATATATGATTTTGTGCATGGTGACTTGTGCTTGAAAAAGATGAAAAATAGATGCTTTGTTATATTGCGTAATCTACGACGACATATTTATTAAATTTCTATTTTCATGTTTTTCTTGTGATTGGTGCGTGTGATCGCCATAATGAGTTTCACATACATTGGTGCGTGTGATGGCAAAAAATGGCCTAAAATATTAGCAATTTTCTTTTATTTTTAAGACATTTTTTGCTATCTTTCATAAATCAATAAAAATAGTACAAAAATTCCAAAAATAGTAAAAATTGGTGTTCTACAAGTTCATTATATAACTAATTTACTGAGCTACTTAGACCGAAGTTTGAAGTTTAAACGATAGATTTTTTTAGACCGTAGCACGGAAGGCCTTATGCTATCCATAGCACCTAAGCCTTGCTCATATATGAAAATTGTTTGGCACCAGATAAGGAATTTCAGCATTTCAGAAAGAACTCAAAATTTTCTCTCTCTAGGGAAGGTAATAGATGCTTTTCAAAGATGTGTCAGATGTTTTGTATTCTTCTCTCGTCTTTTTTCTTTCTGAAAAAAAAATTACCTAACATGTTGATGACCTAAATTATTTACTTGTCCTTTTATACAGTTGATTTCGATAATTCTCAAACTAGTTGTTGAACATAATTTGTTTATTAATGATTACATAAGCATGAGTGATGATGGTGAGAGAGGCCGGTAAGATAGATTAAATTAATTAGCACATCAAATAATTGGCAAATTTTTTAGTGTCCAAGTGGTAGTTGTGAACATTATATTAAGAATTAAGAATTGAGAATTGGCCACCGTATTAGGTGATAAGAGAAGGGAATCAATTGCAATTAGAGCAATATTTTAGAAAGAGAAAAATGATATGTTTCTCCGGTGCTAACACGCAAGTACATACAACCTTGTGATAATTTCTATATCTATGTTGGTGCTTGTAATAATTCTAGACATGATGTAAAAACTTATGTGGGGTGGTACCGGCTTGGTAACATTTTCAGAGAACCTTGTGATTTTCTTAATGAAAATCGGTTGCATATGACCACTTTTATAAACAAAAAAAAATTCAACAAGCAAATTTCTAATTTCACCAGCTTTTTTAATCGGTGAAGGATAAAATGAATAATGAGAGGATTTTTCTTTGTTATTTTTATCATTTTGTTCATTCAATGAAGGTCATAGAGCAGAGAAAGGAGGAGCATGTACTGGCGATGGGAAACAAGTGATGATGGGAACCTTTTTTTTTTTCGCACATGAGGACAGAAGAGAGGCGGCTCCTTTGGATGGGATTCAACAGAGGCGGCTGATTTAAGGTTATCAAATGAACATTTACAAAATAAATGCGGATACGGATATGATTTTGCCACTATCCGATCCTTGTCCAATCCGTTTGCACCCGAGAGATTTAAGCAGTTTAAAAATAGCTCAAGTTTGTCTTTCTCTGGGGCACGTGATACTCTGTAAGATACATTGTCAAACACGTTGCATGTGCTTTTTTTCTTCTTTCTTGAAAGAATAAATTACCTAAGATGTTGATGATTTAAATTATTTGACATTCTTTTTATACAATTTATTTAGCTAACTCTCAAGCTAGCGGTTCAAATTTGCTTTTCAATGATCTCATGCCTACGTTGGCTTTAGTGAGGATGGTAGGAGATATGGGCAAGAGATAATAAATTAATGAGCACGCAAAATGTTATACTTGACCCTGTCAAGAGTGACATAGGACTATATATTTACATCTATAAAGCTTCATAACAACACTGAATCAACTATAAAGCTTTATAGACAGTTATTTAACATTGCGTCTCTATAACAAGCTTTTATACAATTCAATACTTGTAAATGTATTAAATTAAATACCACAAATATATGTAATTTACTCCCGAATATATACCAAGACGATCACATGCTAGTCTCTTAGATGAAGACAAACACCATACATGAATTCCAACACGGCAATTCCACACTACAATCACAAAAATAATTTCAAAATACACAATCTGAACTTGTTAAATATGTTGTTGTAAATTACATTGTGAAACGAAACATATTTTGCATACACAAATTATTTTTCTTAACATAATTCAATTTTCATCTACAAAATCATTTTCCACATCACATATTAATTCTAATGCATGGGCATACAAACCAATTCTAGCTCATGATATAAATCTTTCACAATTAACAAATTAACAAATAATTGTAAGTTCAACTTATGAAAAAGTCTAATTACCTTATTAGAAATCCAAAAGGCGATGTTATGGAAATTTATGAGTAAATCGAGTCGATTAAATTATTTTCAATCAAGAATTAATTGGCATTAATAGCACTTCAACAATTAGGTAGTTTGGTCTAGACTAGAGAGGATCCTATTGGTCGTCCCAACTATTGTGATATTGCAAAATGGCATATGATTTTAGGTTTTTTTTTCTCTTTTTATTGAATTATATGAATATTTGTTTTGTACTAGTGTTAGGTTGAAAGAACTTAGAAAGGAATTTGGATATGACAGCAATGTATGGCATATAGTCCGATGACGAAGACCTGCTTGACATGTATCCCGCAAGCTAATGATCAGATTTTTGCTTCATGTACCAGCATGACCTTTATGCATATTTTCCTTTTGAGTAGTATGAGACTTGTTTTATCATTTAGTTTGTTGTTTTGTTAATTTCTATAGCTATGTTGGTGCTTGTAACAATTCTAGACATGATGTAAAAACTTATGTGGGGTGGTACCGGCTTGGTAACATTTTCAGAGAACCTTGTGATTTTCTTAATGAAAATCGGTTGCATATGACCACTTTTATAAACAAAAAAAAAAATTCAACAAGCAAATTTTTCATTTCACCATCTTTTAATCGGTGAAAGATAAAATGAATAATGAGAGAGGATTTTTCTTTGTTATTTTTATCATTTTGTTCATTCAATGAAGGTCATAGAGCAGAGAAAGGAGGAACATGTACTGGCGATGGGAAACAAGTGATGATGGGAACCTTTTTTTTTTTCTCACATGAGGACAGAAGAGAGGCGGCTCCTTTAGATGGGATTCAACAGAGGCGGTTGATTTAAGGTTATCAAATGAACATTTACAAACTAGTCCTGAAGTTTTCAAGTATAAGAAAAAGGTTCAAAATATTTAAGTATTTATCTAGTATTCTGTTCATTATTATTTAAATTAAATTAAATTTCATAAATGAATTTATAATGTTGTTTCAATAAAGGTCATATTGTTTTCACTATTAATAATATAAGTTTCCACCAAAGGATCTATAATGTTATTATTAGGAAAAGGTAATATAATAAAAATCAATAATGACCCAATTTTTTTTGGTGTTACTGAAAATAATTGGTAAACTGTTTATTCGACGAGTAGTGGTTATGAGCATTATATTTGGAATTTTGAATTGGTCTCCCTACGTATTAGCCTAGAGGAGAGCTGGAAGTCAATTGCAATTAAAGAGGCATTTCAAGGAAAAAATAACAGTTACTTGGGTTAAGAAGAAGTGTTTTAAGTTGAGTACAAGCATTCCAATCTACTGAATTTTTTTATCTACTATCTTAGTATATTGAAATTTTGATTACCATATATTTATGAAAAAAATCCAATATTACCATTTAAGCAGGCAATGTCTGCGGTGATCTCAGGGACTCTACGTAGGCATTGTATGCAATGCCTGCTTAGATGGTAATATATAAAAGGGGACGAGGAGAGAGAAATAGACCCTCACTATTTCTTACCGTTTAAATAGGTAAAAACTCACTACTACTGAATGACCTATCATAAAAAATAGTGAAAAATTGTAAACAAATGTAAAATTTGATCTACATGTACATTTTCACATGAATATCATATTGAAGGGTTCACATCGACTGATTGGTCTTTGAAAACAGAGATATTGATCTGTAGTACTGACCAATATGCATTATGAAGAGTTACCAACGACTAACTCAAAAGAAAATTAGTGAAATTAGTCATTAATAGTTAATAATTAAAGGTTTTCATACATATTAATTGTTGGAGCATTCATATACGTGCATCCGATAATGCGCAACAACATTCATATACGGTTTTAATAAAGAACCATGTACAATTGGGTCCAATTGTACATGGTTCCTTATTAAAAAAACCTGTGTATGAATGTTGGAACATATTTACGCAGTTGTTTTTAATAAAAACAGTGTATAAATTTTGGAGCAAATTTTCAGAAGTGTGAATTTCTTGTTTTGAACACGGATTGAAGTAGTGACTATAGTGTATGATAATTAAATTCTTCAAAAGGTTAGGTTGAAGAACTTGTCAGGTCTTATGTATTATATACAAAACTGCTAGCAGGTCGTTTTCAACTCTGGACGTTAATCATTAGAGCTGGTGAAGGTCCTATGACAATCCAATCTCTATCTTCCAGCTCAGCGTGAAAAGAACTTTAACCTTAAAAAACGATTGAGGATTATATATTGTAATTTATTTTGTTTGTTGTGTATTGTCGTAGGTCTTAATTAACCAACACATGGTTCTAAATATTGCAAAAATAAGAAAGTACTTTACCTTTCAATTTCACATTAAATTTTGTATGAACTTGTTCTTTTGAGTGAAAGAAAAGACTTAAGTCATGATATTTCTTTTCAATTTCACATTGTTAATTTCCTACACAATTTTTGGTTCGGAGCTGCGGTGCAACCAATTCAATCCACATCTAAGAAGGAAATGTACAACCGTAGGCCATTGTGTTGAAACATGCCGATTCATTTTAAAATTCACTATGAGACTGACACTAAGAAGTATTAAGTGTGTTATTGTCATGTTCACGATGCAACAAGACCCAAACTTCTACGAGACTATTGCGTACCGCGCGCGAATGATCCTAATTCTAGCGTAAACCTGCCAACTGTTACGAACCGTAATTTTGAGATCAAACCTGCTCTCATAAATATGGTTTCGCAACAGCAATTTGGAGGATTTCCACATGGAGATCCACATCTTCATCTGTCAATTTTTCTAGGGATATGCGAGACGATAAAGATCAATGGAGTTACCGAGGAAGCAATCAGGCTAAGGCTATTTTAATTCTCATTAAAAGATAAAGCAAGAGCATGGTTGTTTTCCTTACCGGCCAATTCCATTCAAACTCGGGACCAATTGTTTAATGTGTTTATTGCAAAATATTTTCCACCATCTAAAACTTCAAGACTTAGAAAAGCAATTACTAATTTTGAACAAAGGGATGGTGAATCATTGTGTGAAGCATGGGATAGATACAAGGATATGTTAAGGTGATGTCCACACCATAGTCTAGAAAGATGGTTGATTGTTCAAACTTTTAATAGTGGTCTAAACCCTACCGATAGGTTGTTTATTGATGCTTCTGCAGGAGGAGCAATCATGAACAAGGAACCTGACGAGGCTTACAACATAATTGAAGAGATTGCAATCAACCAACACTACTGGATCCCTGAGCGCAAGAAGCCAACTCCAGCACCTGGAATACACAGAGTAGATGAAATATCCATGCTAAGCGCAAAGATCGATGCTTTGCAACTAGCACTCAACAAGCAGACCAAGCAGCGAACGGTAGCAGCAGTCAATGCCGCAACAGCATGTGGCTATTGTGGACACAACAACTCCGTCGCGAAAAGTACCGTCGCAAATAGAAAAAGCACGTTTATGACGGTACTCCGTCGCGAAAAGTCATTTTTTATCCTCGCAAAAAGTCTTTGATTCTTGTTGTGAGAGGAGCGCATGAGATGACCGAATGTACGTACGTGACGGAAACTGAGAAAGAAACAGAGCAAGTAAACGCCATCGACAACAACTTTCAACCTCAGCCCGCCTATAATTCGCACCATCCGAACAACCAAAACTATCCAAATCTCTCATACGCAAACAATCAAAGACCTGCTGCACCTCAACAGAACTACCAACCACAACCCAATTATCAACCAAGGTACAACATGACATCACATCACTAATGGAGAGATTTCTAGAGAAGCAAGATAAGACAAACGCCACAATCACGCAAACGATCGAAACCTTAGTAAACCACATCAAGGACTTGGGGCGTCACATCTCCAAGATGGCAAAAGAACTGTCAAGCATCACACACGAAAAAGGCACATTTCTGGGCCAACCGGAAGAAAATCCTAAAGAGAGTTGTAAAAACATCACACTAAGGAGCGGCACAGCTTATAAGGGACCTCTTATGCTAGATTCAACTTCCGATGAGATGCATGCAGAATCATCACATTCCGAGGAATACGAGCCGCAACAACCGGAGCCGCCCGTATTCGAACTGCAGGCAAACCTTATTGAGGAGCAGAATGACACCGTAGGTGGCGACGAGCGACAAACCAAACTGAATACATTTCACCACCACCCTACAAGCCACCTCTGCCATTCCCTCCAAGGCCAGCCAAGCATAAGATGGAGCCACAATTCGCGAGATTCATGGAGACGCTCAAGCAACTACAAGTCACTATTCCCTTCACCGAGACAATTGCAAGCATACCCTTGTATGCTAAGTTTTTGAAGGAGATCCTTTCAAATTGCAACAAACTCCAAGAATTTTCAACAATTCTGCTCAATCGGGAATGTAGTGCGCTCGTGCAAAGCAAATTACTAGAAAAGTTGAAAGATCCGGGAAGCTTCTCGATACCGTGCACAATTGGCACGACAAATTTTACGAGGGCTTTATGTGATCTGGGAGCAAGTGTGAGTCTAATGCCAAAGGCAGTGTTTGACAAATTAGAATGTGGAGAACTTTCACGGACACAAATTACACTGCAACTGGCTGATCGATCAATTCGATATCCTGAAGGAGTGTTGCTGGATGTACCGATCAAAGTTGGAGACTTTTGGATACTTGGAGATTTTGTTGTGGTTGACATGGAAGAAGATGAACACATTCCAATCATCCTTGGAAGGCCATTCCTCGCCACATACGGAGCAATGATGATGTTAAGAACGGGAAAATTTCACTGAATGTCGGAAAAGACAAGGCGGTCTACGACATAAACAGAGCTTTGAAATACCCTTCTGACATTGATCGTGTCTTCAATTTGGGTATCATGGATGAATTTGAAGAGGAAGAATATCCATATGATGAATTGAGAAAATCCATGGGTATAGAGGAAATGGACAACCTTTTTAGAGGGGAAGATGACGCTGACATTGATTCTGTCTTCAGTTTGAGTATCACGGATGAATTTGAAGAGGAAGAATATCCATATGATGAATTGGGAGAATCAATGGGTATGGAGGAATTGGACAACCTTTTTAGAGGGGAAGATGACGAAAGGCAACTCGAGCAATACACCACCGCTGAACCTGATGAAGCCTACGCTGAAACTTGCGCAAGTTATGCCACTGTCATAACAAAAGAAGAGGAAGAATCTCCC
Organism: Carex parvula; assembly: GCA_025461045.1. NCBI lineage: Eukaryota > Viridiplantae > Streptophyta > Magnoliopsida > Poales > Cyperaceae > Carex > Carex parvula. The sequence goes on along the minus strand of JAJGRW010001308.1, from coordinate 833,116 downwards.
AAATCTAAAAGTTTGTAGTCCGTGTCGCCTAGCACGGTCAGTAGCAAAGTGAAGAAAAGGGAGAAGACAACCTTTCATCCATGACTCGAGCTCAAACCTCTTCCATCCAACCTCCGTTACGAATTCCTGGAACCTAACCAAACCTACCCAGTGATTGTCAGTTCTCGGCTCGATAATGTTCAATCCAACAAGCTCGTCGACATACTCAAGATGCACCGAAAGGCTATTGGCGACAAAATAGACGACATCAAAGGCCTTAGCCCGACCGTCCCCATGTACCGCATCCTACTTTAAGGTGAGACAATGAAAGAAAGGCAAGAATTAGAAAAGAGTTGGCACACACACCCACATGAAAACAAGCTTTCCGATCCTCTGTTGACTTCAATTTCTATCAAACCGGAAGAAACCAAAGTTCCAATCATAGAATCAAGGCCTCTTCCAACAGTTCTCAACATTATCACACCAAAAAGTTCTTGGGAGAACTACGATGCGGACCATGGTTAGAAGGTGAAGATAAAACAGTTCGTGGTTCATCTGGAATCTCAATGAAACAAGGGATCGAGCTAATGACTTTAAACAAGCGTTTCTTGGGAGGCTACCCAAGGCCATTTTTATATTTTTCATAATATTTATTTCTAGTTTATTTAGGACCTTAACAGAGAAACAACTCATATCCACATTTTTCCTATGATTAGGTGAACATATCAGAGGAATGACTCGATCAAAGACACCACAGAAGACAGGAAAATACCCTCTGGTACGGTCCGTATCAATCAATACGGATCATATTAGTGGATACGGGGTGAAAGATGGAAAGTAAAAAGAGAGGTGGTGAATACGGCCCGTATTTCCCAATACGGTATGTACTCAAAAATCAGTTAAGACTGAAGGCAGTTATCGGTATTATGCATAACAAATCGGCTACGGACCGTATCATCCAATACGGTCCGAATGAAGGCTAATTCGGAAGATGCGAACCCGTTAACGAAGAGACATTTGAAAACCTGCGAGAATCACATCTCATAACTGTTAAATCCTTTGGTTTGAACTCCTAAACCTCTCTCTCTCTCCTCTATTCTCTCACCCTCTATCTCTCCTCTTCCTCCCTCTTCCTTCCTTGCCGAGACCGAGCCCACCTCGTTGCCACAGATCACCATCACCACCGCACTCATCACTGCCTCTCCTTAGAACCGCCGCTGCTGCCTTCCTCTCTGCACCATCCGATGCCCATTGATCAGAGTCAAAATAATGATGATTTACTTCGGGTTTTGGCTTAGATTTTACATATTTTCTCATACTTATGTTTAATTTATTAGAGAAAAAGGCTACTGTCACCCTTCTTTATGATTTATTGCAGAAAATAGGTTTTGGGACTATTTTACACCAAATGGAGCTAGAATCGGGTCAATCGGATCAGCAACGCTTATCGACAAAGTCTCTATTACGGTCCGTATTGCCTGATACGGACCAGGCCTAGCACAGACCAGAAGATAGCGCTGGAAGCATTAAACCCTAACCGTCAAGGTCCTAATACGGACCGTATCACCTGATACGGTCCGTATCCGAAGGCGTCTCTTGGAGAATAACTGCCGACAGCTGTTTCCAGATCAGTTTCTTAGCCCCTACTCAACCTCTAGACGTCCCTCCACTCCTATATAAAGCCCCTGGGCAGAAGGAATAGTTACCTTTGTAATTAGAGTTAGATTTGATTAAAGTGAGAAGAGAGGAGTGCTTGTAACAATGCCGTTCCGCGGCAAAGTTCCTTTTCTTAGGGCTAGGCAGTAAACCTTGTTACTCTTGATGTTTTGATATATATATTTCTGTTGATTATGATTTCTTGTTGTTGAATCAAAATGCTTTTGTGATTTATTATCTCTTCATCTAATTTCAATGATCTAGTTTGAGTCCGTTAGGGTAGTGACAGTACTTTAATGGTAAGAGAAACTATTTGTATGAATTAGCCTCGTTGAGATCTATTAGGTTTATGTGAAAAAAACCTTAGCGGGGAAACCATAAACCAGAACAACAAAACGCGTATCAAATTCCATCACTTGCGTAAGGAAAATCGCAGTGATCTGTGTATTAATTTGGAGTTTTTAGAGATCAGTCATTTGCGTAAGGAAACTCGCAATGTCCTATGTAGAATCTCGATGAAAGATCTGTCATTCTTGCGTAACATAAATCGCAGTGACCTATGTGGTTATCTTTCATAAAACAACAACAGGAAATCAGACGCAACAGGAATACATTGTCAAGGCGGATTGAGTAGCAATGGTGTGCTGAAACCCTAGGAATTCTCATCTCTATCTTTATTTTAATTACTTTTAATTGCTTCCTAATTTACATTGATCACAACAAAATCTCTCAATTTTCAAATTTCGTCTAGCCTTTCGAAAGATTGTGATTCGATCGCTCAAAGCACTGAACCAATATTCCATGTGGATCGACCTCGAATATACTACTCGATAGGATTGTGCGCTTGTAGTCCGAACCGGTAGCATTTCCGAGTTTATAAATATTAAAAGAAACATTGCTCTCTTTTGATTGATCACCCATATAAGTGAATATGATCTATTCATCCAAGTTATACAATGGATGAACCTGAATTTTTAAGATCTCGCCACACGCTCGCGAGAGAGCTGCCCGCGGATTAAGCAAAATCTCTCCTCACTTCACCAAAAGGTCAATCAAGTCCGCAACAGCATGGAGGAGATCCGGAGAAGTGTTGACGGGGGTAGGCGCGCGATCCAGCAAGCGTGCTACCTCAATCAACAGTACTACCAGTTCACCCTCGACTTCAGACTCCAATACCAGCCACCGCTCTACTGACTTTTCGACCCATCATTCTACGAGGAGATTCAGCGTCCACCACCACCTCCACCACCTCAGGATTGAGGTGCAGTGAGTTGTATCTTTCTCCGGTCTTTTCACTTTATTACTTCCTTTATTTTTATCTCTCTAGCATTAAGGACAATGCACAATTTTATTCGGGGGGTAGGAAAGTAATTGACCATGTATCTTTAAAATTTTTGCATTTTAAATTCTTAGGTGCTAGTAGTTTTACTCAATTTTTGACTAGGGTTGGAGGCTGTACCGAAAATCCTAGAATGATTAGATTGAGCTTTTTAGCTAGCTTGCATTTTTATTTTTCCTTAGAAGTAGGTTAATCAAATAGGAATTGTTTTAAATTGAAATAGACTAAGGTTTAGACAATTGGCCATGATACCAAAAATTTGGAGTTTTTAAAATTATTGGTGATCTCAAAATGAACAATGAATTGCTAACCGTGGGAGTTGATCAAAAATCGCAAACCCTAAAATTTTTATTAGTTGAGTAATTTATTTTTGCAAAGTCTTTTAAGCTTGATAGTGTTTTAGAATACCCATTTATTATGAATAGACCCCTAGCGAAAATATGCAATAATTCCTTGTATGAATGAATGCTTGGAATTGTGTGTAATCATGGTGCTTGTGACACAAAAATATTTTATTTTTCAGAAAAAATAGAAAAATCCAAAAAAAATCAGAAATGAGAAAAATCCAAAAAAATAGAAAAACATAGAAAAAGAAAAAAAATAGAATAAAAGATGGAGGATAAAAAGAGTACGGGTGCCTACACAAGACTGGTTACCAATAGGCTCGAGAAAACCTCCCAAATTTTAAATTTTGTACATATTTAATTTCTCAAAAATAGTCACAAGTACCAACACACTTAGTTGTCATACTTTGCTGCAATCAATTGGGAAGGAAAATCAAAATTTATATCATTAGAATTCCTATTGATTGGAAGGGATCCATTAATAATCGAAGGGGAAATTAATACTCTCAATTTTAAGGATATTTGGGAAATAAATTGTTCGATTATAATTTTTCTAGGGTAAGCATAATGAGGTCAATCATGGGGTGAATAAATTGTTCGATTATAATTTTTAAAGTTCTAAATTTTTATTGTCATGTCAATTGTACCAAACCTAAGCTCTAATTTAATTTTTAACAAGACCTTGAGATTGTATGGTTTAACCTAGACAGGATCTTTGACCAGCTGGGATGTCATTGCTTAAGGACAAGCAACAATTCAAGTTGGGAGGCTTGATCAGAGTCAAAATAATGATGATTTACATAAGGTTTTGGCTTAGATTTTACATATTTTCTCACACTTATGTTTAATTTATTAGAGAAAAAGGCTACTGTCACCCTTATTTATATTTTATTGCAGAAAACAGGTTTTGAAACTATTTTACACCAAATGGAGCTAGAATCGGGTCAATCGGATCAGCGACGCTTATCGCCGAAGTCTCGTTACGGCCCGTATTGCCTAATACGGACCAGGCCTAGCACAGACCAGAAGATAGGCTGGAAGCATTAAGCCCTAACCGTCAAGGTCCTAATACGGACTGTATCACCTGATACGGTCCGTAACCGAAGGCGACCTTGGGAATAACTGCCGACAGCTGTTTCAGATCAGTTTCTTAGCCCTTACTCAACCTCCAGACGTCCCTCCACTCCTATAAGGCCCCTGGGCAGAAGGAATAGTTATCTTTGAATTAGGGTTAGATTTGTTAAAGAGAGAAGAGAGGAGTGCTTGTAACAATGCCGTTCACGCTAAGTTCCTTTTTAGGGCTAGGCAGTAAACCTTGTTACTCTTGATGTTTTAATATATATTTCTGTTGATTATGATTTCTTGTTGTTGAATCAAAATGCTTTTGTGATTTATTATCTCTCATCTAATTTCAATGATCTAGTTTGAGTCCGTTAGGGTAGTGACAGTACTTTAATGGTAAGAGAAACTATTTGTATGAATTAGCCTCGTTGAGATCTATTAGGTTTATGTGAAAAAACCTTAGCGGGAAACCACAAACCAGAACAACAAAACGCGTATCAAATTCCATCACTTGCGTAAGGAAAATCGCAGTGATCTGTGTAGTAATTTGGGTTTTTAGAGATCAGTCATTTGCGTAAGGAAACTCGCAGTGTCCTATGTAGAATCTCGATGAAAGATCTGTCATTCTTGCGTAACATAAATGCGTGATATGTGGTTATCTTTCATAAAACAACAACAGAAATCTGACGCAACAGAATACATTGTCAATGCGGATTGAGTAGCAATGGTGTGCGAAACCTAGAATTCATCTCTATCTTATTTTAATTACTTTTAATTGCTTAATAATTACATTGATCACA